>JAVQJD010005367.1:0-34003 GCA_036023655.1 Nannoperca australis
AACCACACCTGTATATTTTTTAAAGTGTACCAAACAAAAACTCGCCTCACCTATTTGACATTTATCGCCCCCCCCCCCCCCCCCCCCAGGCTGATTGCTGAGACAGATGTAGTTCTTTATTGTGACTTTCATGGCCACAACCGTAAAAACAATGTCTTCATGTACGGTTGTAACAACCGAGGTGATGCTTCGCTGAAGCTTCACGAGAGAGTCTTTCCACTAATGATGAGCAAGAATGCCAGTAATAAGGTAAAGAGTAACACAGGGCTTTCAACATTTTCTTTTTATTTGTAGTACAATTAGATGTTCTACATGTATTCTTTTTGGCCTTTTATGGGCCCCGAGTGTACTCGACACCATGCTTATTCACCAATCTGTTGCACACAGCAGCAGTGGCAGTGTCTAATCCTTGGTATTCATTTGTGCCAACTACAACATCTATACCCCTCTCTTCCTTAGTTCTCCTTTAAGAGTTGTAAGTTCCGGGTGCAGAAGAGCAAAGAGGGGACAGGACGAATTGCCATGTGGAGGCTTGGCATAAAAAACAGCTACACTATGGAGGCCACCTTTGGAGGCTCCACTCTGGGTGAGTTTAGTCTTTCCAAATGTGATGTGCGTTTCCGCTCGCATGTCTCTTGCACAAGGATCGATCGTCTGTTTGATTGTTAGGTGACAGGAGAGGAACACATTTCACTACTCGAGACTTGAAGTCCCTAGGCTTTTACTTTTGTGACACCCTGCTGGACTACTGTGACCCTGATCCAACAAAGGTGAGAGATAAAGAAGCATATCTCACCACAATATTTATAGACATGTTGGTTACTTCCATTGCTGCAGCTCTATTTCAGTCCAAGAAAGGGAAAAATTGTCTGCCCCAAAATGTACCTGGAGACTTTTTTAATTTAAAAACTTGAATTTTGTAACTGTGGTATTTAAATAATAGGTGTGTGTGTGTGTGTGTGTGTGTGTGTATGGGTATGGGTATGCAGCAGTTTGTTTTATGTTTCCTCCTTTTATTTCAGACCACTTACTGTCTGACAGAGCTGGCAGTGTTGTTGAGAAAGGAAGTCAGAGAGAGGATGGGCAAAGATTTGGGCGCTGACTGTAACATCTCTGTGTCTGACCTGGAAACTAGGTGATATAGTAATTTATTATTATTTTAAATACACAGCCCAGTCTTGGGCAACATGGGATAGGTATAAAATGTGCTCAGATTCAGCTTGAATGTGAATATTTCTTGTTTGCTATCACAGCACCAGTGGTTCAAATAGTTCCGATTCTGACGGACTCCCAGTTCATTTACTGAACCAGACGGCCCATCCAGAGGTATACTCACATACATCTACTGTACTTTCTTTGTCAGGTTAATGTCTTATTTGGATCTAGTGATCCGTGGGCTGTTTTTGTGAAACTCAGTTTTGAATCATGCCTTCTCTTCTCTATCACTTGCTTCTGCTCTCCTCCACAGCAAGCTCCAGTGAAGACAAAAAAGAAACGCTTGAGGAGTCATAAAGAGAGGAACAGGCTGCGACCAGAGAGAGCAAAGAATAACATTCAGCCAAAGCCCCTGCAAAGCAGCATCACAAATATTGTGAGAGACTAACCGACCAATTAACTAATGCACACCCTTGTCTGGTCAATGTGTTTAAACAAGACTGATTAGTGAAAGGTCTTTGCAGGAGTCCAGCCTGCCCCATGAGAACACAGTTAAAGAGAGCATCCTGGAGAGGCCTGTTGGAAGATACAGGAAGAAATGGCAGGTATGATGCAGAGAGTGTGAATCAGGCAGACATAGAAGTGAGAGGATTTCCTGAGCTGTTCCTATTGATATTTATTTCTTTGTGAAGGTAAATGGCCTGATAAGAAAAGATGGGATCCCTCCTCCCACCACTCACCCTGGGGAGGTCAGTCACGTGACTCTGTGGCAGGGCTGCAAGCCTGTCAAGGTAAAGATGACCCTGATGATTACAAAATCAACTTACACAAGCTGTTAGATTATCGGCACATTATTGGTCAGTCATAACATACTCACTTCAAGATACATCGCTATAATGAGAATCTGCAAATGGCCGACGACTACTTGTACTTAAAGCAACAGAACACACTCTGTCATTATGACTTGGATTTTTGGATATTTTCTGTGTTTTAGGATGAGTGTCTGGAAAATATGAAAGCTGCATACATGCATCACAGGGCGAAAGCATTTCCACGTCTCAGCTCATACACCGCTGTGTCACCTCACACAGGTAAGGCCTTTCTAAAAAATAGTCCTTACACCCTCAGTCTCTGATTCACTACTACCATCAGTTTAGTACTGTATTCTGTAGGGTATTGTTAACCATATTTCCTTTCGACTTCCAAAATATGAAGGAGGTTTGGTGGAGACTCGTGAACGTATTTTTTAAGTATTTTATTGTCCAATACACAGATAGTCCCTGCAATGCTTTAGGCATTGTGCAGCAGTGAACAGTATGCTTGATTTGCTTTCACAGATGGCGCAGGGACGGATGCAGGACACTGGAGATGCTCCTCTCAGCTGCTGCACCTGAGTGCTCTCCTTCCATCGTCGACGAATGTCATTCATTCTAACCGGCAACAGAATCACTGCCCCCGACAACCCTTCGTCTCTAAAGTCTACAGAGGTTTGTCTGCGTGTACAGCAGTCCCAGGTGGAACTGAATTCATTTAAAAAATGACCACAAGTTTTATCGTCTCTCAGTCAATTCAAGTATGCCTCGTCTCCCTCTTTCAGGGCTGCCACCTTCCCTTACAGCGTCACACAGGTGAAGCTCACACACACTTTTTATCCTTATTAATAGACCATACATAACAACATGTTCAGGTATGTTCAGATTTACTAAATGCCTCTTCTTTGGCAGGTCTCCCTCATCCATGTGTGTCAAAATAGTTCCAGACATTGTCCAAACAAAACGCTTGCTGTCAAGTTTCACCGCTGATAAGTTCAACAACCAGCACATTTTCAGAGACAGAAACTCATTACGTTATTTTGTGCCTGAGGATTCCTCCATCTCACACGCAGACACAACCAAGACCAAATGGCAGAATATGGAACAGGAACAAGATTTCTCAGGTTTCATATGCACACATATTATACTGAATTATACAGAAATGTTTTTACCTGATTGTGTCATTTATTCAGTAGGTTTGTCACTGTTGAGATGTGTACCACTCGGAGAGCAGATCCAGAGAGATCTCACCCCTGACACCCCCCTGAGGGAAACTGAACCACGCAGCAACTTATTTGTGCCTGTGCTGAGGGGCACAGACCTAAGAGGGAAACGGTAAATTCACTTTTAATCCTGTTGAGCGCTCTCTCTCTTTGTCTGTCATTCTCTAACTCTGTTACTGTTAAATGCTCAGATTGCCATTGCAGTTCAGAAACTGGGACATAAACTCTGCTCTTTGTGCAGTGATGATAAGACAAGCATGAAGCATTTGACCTCATTTTTATGGTCTTTCAATGGTACTCCCTATCCTTTTTCAATTTCCTCAGACTATGCAAAGAGACCTCGGGTGACAAAAGGCGAGTGGGTGTTTTATCCCCTGTGTCAAAGCCTTCAGGCCTCATGAAGATGGAACCTCTGCGTCCAAAGAGCTACACCCTCCCTAGTCTTCAGGCGAAGGACACCGGGCACTATCACTCTGGAAGAGAAAGCCAAATAAGTACGGCTCCACGAGAGGCAACGGTCGCAAGATCATCACAGTCTGCCCCGCTGTAGGGCACAATATTTGTAATCTGGGGACTACAGAATCATTTTACTCTCTCTGTTCTCTAGACAGTGATATAAACCTGATAGCTAGAACTTCTACAGGTTTGTTAAACAACAGATATGCTCAGATGAAATGATGAATGTTTCTTACCTCATTCACAGATATGACGTTCAAACTTGTGTCGTATGGATGTAAGTGAAGCCTCTAGTAGTCTTAAAAATTACTATAAAGTGGCAATCCTTCTTTGATGTTTAATTATATGTCCTCCTTAAAACTGTGATATAAACTATAAAAACAGATTTTTGCATAATGTTAATGACGATGCTAATCTACTTTATGCAGTCTTAATATTGATAAGGACAAGGTTAACAAATGACAAGCCTCTATGAGTTACTCTATTACATTATCTGCCTGATAAATGAAACACCAGCTGCATGTTATAAGATTGTATTTATTACAACATTGCAAAAACAACAATGCAATCCCATGGAATATAATGTGAATAAAATACAAAAATAAATATGTTCAAAGGTTTTTCTCTTTAGTATTCAATCATGGGGAGGAAATATCCCAAGTAAACATGCACTACAAAAAGTGACAGCAGATTTTTTGTTGCCAGCCTCTGAGTCTGTGCGGTGTGAAGTATATGATGTTGTATCAGGATTTGTCCTGCTGTGTCACGACGTGGCAGAGACAGCAGAGCTTCAGAATTCAGTCAAACTGTCGGAGATGAAATTGGCTCTCTGTGTGTCTCACCATGTCCCGGAGCGCCACAAAACCAGAGAGGGCCTGGATCGTTCAGGAATGAAAACATTAAATAAAAAGATTAAAATTAAACCAATGACAATCACCATATGATGGAATCTAGAAAACATAACATGGCTTATATTGGAAATGGTAGAACTACAACAGTCCATTTTTAAAAGGAATTTTATCGTACCTGTGTGAGTATGAATATGGCGAGAACTATGTGAACGCCCCTCTCCAGGGGCTGTATGAGAATGGCTTCGTTGAAGAGCTGAAACAGGATTAGCGGAAACTGCAGCAGGATGCTCAGCAGCCAAAATCCAGCCAACTCTGGGACCTGTGCAAACAAATATTACAGGCATTGCAAGCTCTACCATGCACTTTGTGTGTGTGTTTTGTTGACCCATTCTACGTCTTATGTCTTTATGTTTGTGTAAGTGATGCTCCACCTTTTCTTGCAGGTTCCCAGCATAACCGAGAAAGAGTCTAATGGCTTCTATCACAGTCATCAGGATGAGAACAGTGACAAGGATGAACTTGTAGTAGTCTGGCAGGGCAGGATACTGGTAGAAATGACAATAGCAACAATGCAGTCAAATGAACTGAACTTAAATGAATGTGATTCATTCATTCATTCATGGGCTTTTATGACAGGACATATTCTACATTACATTACATTACATTTAGGCATTAAGCAGACGCTTTTATCCAAAGCGACTTCCAAATAAGAGCTTTACATAAAGTGCATAGAACCATGATGGAAAACAACAAGAAGTCTCATCAGACTTGTGAGGGCTGGTGATGAATCACAAGTGCAGTAAGTAAGTACATCGCTGCCAATGGCAGAATCCAAAAGAGTATTAAATCTAGAAACAGATTCTTTGTACATTATCAAATACAATACATTCAAACTAAAAAACAATTCCACTATAATATCGTACAATATGCTGGACTTTATAGAAACAATGTGTCATTGAACAATCAGCATACTCAGACTAATGCATTCAGTCACTTACAGTGTAGTTCTTGTGTTGCAGTAACCTTTACCTTCAGATGACATTTGCACGGTGGACATTCACAGTCCTTCTCGCATGTCTCCGTAAACATCACCTGTAGGTGTTCTGCTGTAGTTGCCATGACGCCTCGGTTTAGCTCAGCCAATGAATGCCACGGAAGGTTACGGCATCACCTTCTCTTCGTGAATACAGAGTAGTCTAACTTAGATGTCCTTTGACCTCGGTTGTCCGGGGCTGCTGACTGGAAAACAGTTGGATAGGATTTCCAGACTGATCAGGTTGGGAAGGTCAAAGCGGTAACAGGTTCCTTCTATATGTATGTAGGCCACAGACTGTCCTGGGAGACTTAACGAGTACTGAACAGGAACCAGACGTCCGTGTCCTTTTTCCCATAGTGCAGCTCAAAAAACTGACTTCAGAATATTAGAATAACTTCACCCCATTCACCTGAAGGGGAGGTATACGTCATCAGTGGTTTGATTGACAGGCTGAAGAACGGCACAGCAGATGTCGGTTCATAAACACCTCCTGGTTTGAAGGTTGGCTGAGTTTGAAGCATGCTTACATTCAATGTTGTGGAGCTTAGTGATAACGACTCTGTGATTTAAGTAGCATATTTAGACCTTAAATAAGGATATGGATTATAATCTTAATCCTAACACTAAATAATTTCTTCTGTCCCTCTCTTGTCTGCCTCCCTCCCCTTCTCTGTCCCCTCCACCAGACCCGTCAGACCATGAACTACGTGGGTCAGTTGGCAGGCCAGGTGTTCGTCCAGGTCAAAGAGTTGTACCGCGGCCTCAATCCCGCCACCCTTTCCGGCTGCATTGATGTCATTGTGGTGAGGCAGCCCGATGGGTCCCTGCAGTGCTCACCTTTCCATGTTCGCTTCGGCAAGATGGGTGTCCTCCGGTCCCGAGAGAAAGTGGTAAGGAGGTGAAAACGGGGCAACCACCTTTGTAGTTATAGGGGGAAAAGTTTCACATTGAGGGAGTTGTCACATTTCAGATGCTTGAGGATTGAGGCTAAGTCTTGTTTCCATCCACCCATTCCCCCTCTTTTGCCCCTCTCTCTTCTCCTACAGGTGGACATGGAGATCAATGGAGAACCAGTGGATCTACATATGAAGCTTGGGGACAATGGAGAAGCATTCTTTGTGCAAGAAACAGAAAATGATCGGGTATGCGTGACCATAATTGTAACTGAGCAGTGAATGGCTTTGTAAAATGCTCCAGACTGTTATTTTTGTGGTAATTCAAAGTGTAGTACAACGTCCGTTAAAGATTCAAAAGAGAACGCACATTCCCCCTCCCGACATCCTGAAGCCCAGAAACACCCACATTTACAACCGAAAGGCATTATCCAAAACTATCTTCCTCCTGACACACAGTCAAAGTAGTTTGAACGAGGGCACACTGTGTATATAGTTGGCACAGCAGCCAGGAATTTTTCCCTTTCCTTTTTGGCTGAAAAGCATTCCTCTTCATCAGTGAGCGAGTGAGTCCTGAATGCAGCATTTACTAACTCAGGCTTTCTGACCTATATTAAATGCTGTGGTCTTCAGACTGAGGGTTAACCAGCACAGTTTCTTGGCTAAGAAATATGTTTATGGCATTTTCACTAAGACGTGTGTATTAACTGTAAAAATAAAATGGTTAAGTTAAATAGATGAAGTCCCTTACAAGTCTGATGAGACGTCCGCACTTGATGTAAAGCTCTTATTTTGGAAGTCGCTTTGGATAAAAGCGTCTGCTAAATGCCTAAATGTAATGTAATGTAATGTAATGAAGTAAGAAATACCCTCCTCTTTTTAAAAATGGTTATACTTTATACTTTACTAAACTATACTATACTTACTATACTATACTTTACTATACTTTATGAAGCCCATGAGAACCATTCAAAACTTAGTTTTACATTTATGGAAAATTATGAAATTAAGCAGCTGTTTTTCCTCAGTTCTTGGAAAGCTGACTTTTTTTCGTTTGGTTTTCAAGATTTTAAATTGCAAGTCGCGTGTACTGTTATCATAAAATGTTTCTTTGCCATTGCATGCACATAAGGACGTGTGCAGCTGAAAGACACAAACAAGCGGTGAACTACTGAGGTCCGGCACCAACAAGGGAAGTGGGTGATTTATTTTCCCCAGAGTGGTGTCAGATTCCCAGGCCTGGAAGACTAAAAGGAGGGGAGGTCTCTGAATACTTTTTTTTTTCTTGGCACAGGGAAGCAAAACATGAGGGAGTATTGTCAGACCACAAATCATCAGTTTTTCTTGCCTCTCTTTCTCTTTTTCCATTTGCACACACACACACACACACACACACACACACACACACACAAACAAACACATACTTCCCTTGGCAGTGATTGTACATGTTTGACAGTAGTCATGTTTAATGTTTGTGTTCCAGATTTCAAAATGTGAGCTTGCTTGCAGAAAATTGTCAGGGTGGACGCCAGAGAAGATATTTTGCATGTGGTATTTTCTTTTTTCAGTGTTTATGTATGTGTAATGTTAATTCTAGATATAATATTAGTGCAGGTTATACAGTCTTTGGTCTGGATGCGTTCCAAATAACAAACTGCACACAACAGCACAAATGGCTCTATGTATTGCATGCAGTTGCATTAAACAATTAATTTGAGCCCCAATATTTCAGGATTTTTAAATTCAAAATGTAAATTTATTTGTAATCTAACAGTTTTTTATGGAAAGATTCTGTTTTAATGTAAGCAATACTAAACTCATCTCAAAAGCAATTTATTCTCAAAGACATCCTTGCCCTGATTAGTTATTATTTCTTTTCTTTTCTTTATACAACTTTCATCATCTTTTTTATAACTGTAAAGCACTTTAAACCTTGATTAAAAAAGTGCTATTTGACTATTGTTTAACTTTCTTACATATTTACTTGAGAAACCACCTCTCTGCAATGCATTTCAGAGAAAGCATTCATCGTTTCACTTCTGTTTCTCATCTAAATAAACAGGAAGTGGTTCCCTCCTACCTGGCCACCTCGCCTATTTTGTCGGATGGGCCCATTCTGATGGGGAAGAGCTCTGGGCCGCCCATACTGACCCTGGGCTCCATGGGAAGCGCAATCGAGACTGGCGGCGTCGCGATGAAGAAGAGGAGGAAGAGGAGAAGGAAGGCCCGGGCGGACAGCGTGAGGAGGGAGGAGAGCGGGGGCTACTCCGAGGGCAACGACATGTTCACCATAGACATCAGCTCGGATGAGGGGACAGAGATGGAGAGCAACAGGTACGAAGCAATAGAATGTGGAGGGAGGAGAGGAAAAAGGGGAAGGAATAAAGAAAGCAAATTAATGGAATAACAGAAGGGAGTCTGTCAGGCAAGGATAAACAGACCCGCTCTGCAGCGGAGAGGCCTCCAGCTGTGGCTTTGGCACACACACATACACACGCACTGAAAAAGACACTCAAGACAATGCATGTTTTATGTGCATTCAGTATGCACCGTGTAACTTGGCCTCTGGCGTGCGGTGCAGCATTCGATCAAAAACAGACCGAGGTCAGGCATGCAGCTATAGGAGCCACCTCCATCCCCTGCTGTATGTTGTTAGTGTTAAAGTCTGCTTATCATGACTGAAGACAGCAGCGGTTGTAATTAACGTCCACATGTACGATTTATTTTAATCCCTTCATGTGAGTGGGGAATACATTACATCCAAATTCTGGCTCATTTGTACTTCTGCTGTACACTACTGTGAATCAGCAGGATGTTTTTTTCATTCATGTTAGTTTACAGTGAGTGCAGTTGTCAGATTGTTGTACATGTAGCATAAACAAATTGTTCTCATGCTTTGTTATTAAAGGGAACAGTCTACCTTAAACACTAAACCACTACTAGCAATCAACTTTGCATTTCTGGCCCAATGACTGTACGTCAAACCAGGGACTAAACCAAACAAAAAGATTATTCAATTTGATCACAGACTCTCTAAGTAATTTTACAGTCCTGACTCACAATGTGCACCTGTACCATACATGGAGAACATGTCTATACTGATGTTGTGACAGCATTGTAGACATGTTGTGCTTTTAGTGCAGGCAGATTGCAACAAGTTCAGGCATTATCTCTGTGGGTCTTGAAAGGTAAATTACAGGTCATTACAAAATAACAACTGCACTCCATTATTAAAAAAATTGCAGATTAACGATGTGCAGTTTTATGTTATACATATACAGTGTTTGTGTTTGTTTCAGGACTTTATCTTGGGATGTCTTAAGAGATGAGACAACGGTCGGTTCGACCAGCGGCTCTTTCAAACAGGCTGGCATCTACACGCGTTCAGATGGAGACTGGAGCCCTATTCAGAGGTGCTTCATTTGCTCATACAATGAAGACCTGCTCATTCTATTCAGAAGAAACAGCTCTTTAATTGTTTTCGCCCGTTGTCTGTTCTTCTCTCAGCCCTGGAAACTCTCGTCCCACCTCTCCCAAGAGCGACTCGGAACTAATGACGAAGCCGTCGGACACAAACAATCAGAATCCAGCCATGCACTGGGCGTGGGGAGAGCTGCCACAGGCTGCCACGGTAACCCATTCATATATTCATAGTGGTTTTGGTATGTTGATGTTACTCTGTTTCGCAGTGTTTTTATATATCATGCACTTCCCTGCTTTTCTAGCCGTTCTTCCTCCCCGTGAAATCCGACCCTCCACCGGTTCGCCCTGTATCCATCCCTGTGTCTGAAAGCACGCACTTTCGCGTGATTGCCCACGAGCGGTCTTCAGAACAGTGCTCTGAGGTATCAGCACTCAGTCTGCTAATGACGGAGCAGGAAGCGGTCGTCACAGTCGGCATGGAGTTAGAATGCATGAGGATGGAGTCGCAGGCAGAGACGCAGGTCGCAACAGACATGGAGGAAACGACGTCTCGTCCACCAGGCAAGACGGACTCTCCATCCAAGAGAAAAGGTAACATTTAAAGCGCAGTTATCATTCCTTTGGGAGTCTTGTTCGTCCATCCAGCCATCTGATTAGCTGAGGTTTAAGCTGTCAGCTGTAGTTCTCTCTTGTGCAGTACAATTCACTGGCATTTGGTTTGTGGTGTCACTTTCAAAATATAATGACAGTTACTCATGATAAGCCAGCCCAGTACTCTGTTGTTAAGGTTTTAAGAAAACATTATCTGGTTTACCACAAACCAAACATCATGTCGTGCTGCAGCTCCAAACATAAAGTAAAAAACAACTATCTGGGTTTCTAGAAGAAAACTAAGCTTTATTTTGTTTTGGGGTGAAATACATGCACTTTACAATAGAATCCACTGTAATGCCTTTTTAGCTTATTGTGGAATAATAAGACAAACTTTAAATATAATGTTTTATTAAGAGAGAATGAATTCAGTCAATAGCTCAACAACAGAAATATGAACATAGGCAGGAAACTGGAGTCCTAGTACCATCAACTCCACAGCCGTTTATTACAGCCACCTATTGATTCATCCACAGTGATTTATTACAGTGTTGAGTTGAGAAAAGGTGTTGCTCAAGAAAACAATTTAATTTGACCAAGTGGAAACCAAGCTGACAAGTTCATTTCTGATGGATAAACCCAAGAGGAAAGCGAATACAAAGAAGCTGACAGTTCACGTCAATGCTCTGTTGCAGACAAGAGAAGCCGCCATCTTGGTTCTGATGGGATTTACCTGGATGACATCACAGAGCTCGAGCCTGAAGTGGCGGCCTTGTATTTCCCCAAGAGGTATGTGGATGCTCACAGACTCACGTAACTTACATGAGGGTCCATTCCTACGAACACCTGTCCTCTGTAGTGATGGGGCTGCGGCAGTGAGGAGCATCTCAGACCCGGGCCTCCACAGCGCCAGTCTGTCCCCACAGTCGGTCAGCTCTGGAGGAGACAGCGGAGTGGACAGCTACTGCGATCCCATGTCTGATTTGCCGTCCATCGCTGTCTCTTTGTGCGGAGGACTCACTGACAACAGGGAGATCACCAAGGGTAAGACGGCACGACCGCAAGACGCGTTTCACACTCTGTGTTGTAAGCTGTGGGAAAGGGAACATGACATGCGTGCGTGCGTGTGTGTGTGTGTGTGTGTGTGTGTTTCCTTACAGAGCAGTTCCATGAGAAAATTATCTCTTACCAGCAGTTTGCGGATAACCCCTCCATCATCGACGACCCCAATTTAGTTGTGAAAATTGGATCCAAGTAAGACTTTGCGACTTGCTGGTGTGTGTTTAAATATAGTCAAACAGCAGTTTATAATCCACTGTATGCTGTATGGATTGTACATTGCAGCAGAAACTGCAGTTTGTGCAGTATTTGGGCTCATAATAATTAGGTTTTTGCTAATAAATTTGGCTGACAATGTTTGCAGCGGATATGGAATTGATAAAAAAAATATGTTATTTTCTCCCTAAGGTACTATAATTGGAACACTGCGGCTCCACTTATGCTGGCTATGCAAGCCTTTCAGAAACCGCTGCCAAAGGTAAGAAATCAACACACTGCAGGGATACTAATGACTCAAACTGTAGCCTGGTTGTGTTAAAGGAATACCACTCCCCCTTTTGACCAAAACGGGTACTGCATCCTGTTTGTTTGTATCCCTACACACCTTGTAATTCTACACATCTTACATTCATTAATACCTCTGCAATACATAAGTTCACAGCCTTACATTCTAAATATTCTGTTGTTGCAGCCTCAGGCAGACTTTATGAATCTGTTCTTTGGCCACAGTTAAACTTTGTCTTCTCCTCTGTTCCCCTCCCTCTTATTTCATCACTCCCTCCTTATCTACTTAATCCATCCATCCACCCATTAGTCCTCTTGCCTCAGTTATATTCACTCGGCCTTAGAGTTTCTTCTCTGTTGTCTGACTGGCGTGATGGGCTACAGCTCTGTATGTCAGACACAACACTCTTTTCAACTCACTCCCTATCTGGTTCTCTCATCTTGTACCCCCTTCCTCCTGTTTTTACTTCCTCTGCTTTCATCATTCTTTCAAGCGCTTGAACTACCAAATGCCTCCCACCGGTACACGCTTTATTTTCCACATTCCAACCGCAGGCACATTGCTGTTTCTGTGTAACCGTTTGTTGATTTACGGTCTGGTTCGGCTTCAGTTTTTTTTTGTGTTTTTACGGTATTGTACTGTGGTCGGTTGGGGGTGCGTGTGTGTGTGTGCTCCGCTCCAGGTCGCAGTGGAGAACATCATGAAGGAGAAGATGCCCAAGAAAGGAGGGAGGTGGTGGTTCTCCTGGCGAGGCAGAAACAGCAGCGCCAAATCTGTAATTTCTTCTTATCTGTAGATAAAGTTTCTGAAGATGTTGCTTTTCTCTTTTCTGTGGCTGATGTGGTTGCTTGTGTAACTGTGGGGCGCAAATTAACCTTGTTTCTCCTCCTGTAGGATTCAGCCTCTGAGCGTGGGGCCTGTGGCTCTGCTGAGCATGCTGGGAAAATTACAAGCAGGTGAGCCAGATAATGTCCTCTAAGATAGCGAGGGACTGAACATCCTTTAACGCACTGTCTACCTGTCTGATGCCAGACACAAAGAAGAGTCGTCCTCTAGTGATGAAGAACACATGGTGGCCAAACAGAGCTCTCCCACCATCCAATCAGAGGCTGTGCTCACAACAGGAGGCGTGTCTTATAAGAAAACACTCCGACTCACATCAGAGCAGCTGGTGAGGAATTTGGTTTAAATACACTGCAGACTCTTCATTTTTAAAAGATTCAATTTTTTGCCTTCATATATTATTTCTCTCTCTCTTTCACACGCAGCTGTCTCTCCATCTGCAGGATGGCCCTAATGATGTTGTGTTCAGTGTCACCACCCAGTACCAGGGAACCTGTCGCTGTCAGGGCACCATCTACCTCTGGAACTGGGACGACAAGATCATTATCTCAGACATAGATGGAACCATCACCAGGTGGGTGATACATGTGAATACAAACATATTTTTACAATCACCTTTGCTACACAGTTGAACTCAGTTTGGAGTGAAAATGGATATAGGCGTGGCCCAAAATGTCCGGATCATCTGAGGAGTCAGTATGATGTAATAACCTATTAACAGCAGTTTCATTCATCACATTCATCCGCTGTTAATGATGAGGCAGTTTTTCCATTTCCCTCTGAAGATTAAACACGCAGCCACCTGCATGTTAACATTAAACCTTTAACGTTGTCCCCAAAGAGATAAGTGGTGTGAACGGGCGTTCAGCACTTTCCCATTAATGCACCGTTCAAACTCCCAAGCTGAAAGGAGACACTTCCACATCTTTCCAGCTAGCCTTCACTTTTTTTTCTAGCAGGACGTACATTTTTGTACATTTGATAATAATGAAAAAGCCTGTTCTCACATGTCCCAAAGTCACCTATGTGTGTTTGTGTCCAGGTCGGACACATTGGGCCACATCCTGCCCACACTGGGGAAAGACTGGACTCACCAGGGCATTGCACACCTCTACCACAAAGTCAGCCAGTAAGCACTCTCTTATTATCACACTGTCAGCATAAAAGGCTGAATCTGCTGGAAGATCCTGTACATATTTTGCAGCAAACCGGCCAAAAACAAGCTCTGAATATGTGAGAAATGATTTCCAAATCTTTCTAATTTTACTCTCTATGCAGTAAAATGAATTATTGCCATGTGATCATTATTAATACATGGGGTTCTTCTTTCTCCTTTCTCTCTCTCACTGTCAGAAATGGCTACAAGTTCCTGTACTGTTCAGCGCGAGCCATCGGCATGGCTGACATGACCAGAGGTTACCTCCACTGGGTCAATGAGAGAGGCACCATGCTTCCTATGGGCCCCGTCCTCCTCAGCCCTAGCAGCCTCTTTTCAGCTCTGCACAGGTCTCTTATACACACCAACACACACACACACACGTTTCTAAAATAGCACGCTATAGTCACAAAACAATGTGCAAGAAGACGCAGGAGACATTGTGACTTGAGCATCGCTGTACTGTACTGGATGCTGGTTGCTATTACATCTCTGTGGTGTGTGTGTGTGTGTGTGTGTGTGTGTGTGTGTTTGACAGGGAGGTAATTGAGAAGAAACCAGAGAAATTCAAGGTGGAGTGTCTCACTGATATCAAGAACCTCTTCTACCCCAACACACAGCCGTTCTACGCAGCATTTGGCAACAGACCAACGGTACGCATGCGTTATATAAAGTACAACTGATGAAACACACACACACTAAGTCATTTAAAGGTTATTACTGCTTCTCTCAGTAAATGAAAAACATTTTTGTTCTTATTCTTTTGATTATTTTTGCAATGTTTAATTTAGATGTACATCATTTCTAACACTGAATTAAATTATCATGTATATTTGTAGGATGTCTATTCCTATAAAGAAGTAGGAGTGCCACTGAACAGGATATTTACAGTAAACCCTAAAGGCGAGCTGGTGCAGGAGCATGCTAAGACCAACATCTCGTCGTAAGTCCTGCATGCCGTTTACACGATCTGTTCCAGGAGGAAACATCGCAATGAGAAAATGTGATTGTTGTCTCCTCCTCGCCTCTCTTCAGTTATGTACGTCTGGGTGAGGTGGTGGACCACGTGTTCCCTCTGAAGATGCGAGGCTCCTCCTCAGACTTCCCCTGCTCGGACACCTTCAGCCACTTCACCTACTGGAGGCAGCAGCTCCCCCGGGTGGACCATCAGGGAACTACACCTCCACAGACTCCCAGCCCTGACAGCTGACTGACTACTTGTGGCCTGCTGAGTAGCTCCTAGCAGCCAGAGCACTGAGTGACTGACTGTTGGTGTGCTTGAGATGTAGCAGTCGTTTGGATGGTTACGTGTGTGGTATGAAGTTGAAGATTTTTGTAGAAGACGGAGCACTTTCAGTGCATAGCAGAGAGCTACTTAAGTAGACTAATCTGCTGTGAATAACGCACAAGATGGATGTAAGCGCACTTTTATGACTTGACGGCCTCTGTAGCTTTCCGACTAGATGTATTTATATGAGAAACGATAGTAATTTATTCAGGCAGCTTAGCACATGCATTATTTTTGAGTGAGTGTTGATACTGTTTCAGTAGCTAGACCTTCCAGGCCATTTATGCAGACAGTTGCATACTGTGTTACATACATACATACTGTTCAGGAATGCATCCCGCAGAACACACCCACACTGTGCATACATCAGAGAGCTTCAACTTGTGCCAAATACTCAGTGTAGAATTTATTTTCATACTCTAAACTTTTTTATTCAAGACTGTTATAGATCCTCAATCAGTGTGGAAATGCAGATATAAATATATAAATATATGTATATATATATATATATATATAAACACGCAGGCTGATTTTCCTTTATAGCGACATATGTGTGTGTTGTGTGTAATCTTTTATTCTGTTTGGAGTCAGTATTACTTTTTTAGTATGTTAAAATGTATTACAGGTCACAATGAATGAATGAACGTCTGTGTAGCTTGGTATGAAAATGTGTCCAGGACAAGAGTCCTGACAGAAGTGAATATTTATTGTTGAGACAAAGTCATGCTGACCAGAGAACAGAAAGCACAACCTTTTTAATGGTCATAATAATCTGTTTTCTCTCAAACAAATCGAAGAGTGTCTGTGGGACAAATTGCTGAATAGTTTTTATTTTTCTATTGAAATCACACAGTGTGTATATGTTGTGGTCAGAGTATCATTTCTGTGGCAGCCATCATGAAACACACAGTTACAGTTCATACAGTAAAACATTGTTCATCAAGTCTATGTGACTGTTACCTGGTCCACTATATACGCATATACTAAGATTTATGCTTTTTTCTATAAATGCCATTTAGTATATTTTATTTATTCATCTGATTAGATACTTACTGATGTATGTAGCTTACTATTGGGCCGATTGCTTATTATATTGTGGTCTTACTGCCATTCCCTTGTAAGAGCAGGCTACGGTATTAAAAGAAATGGTTGACCTTTTTCAGACACATGTCTTACAAAACGACAGTGTATGAGCAGGAGCTGCCATCATGGTGACCTGCCTAATGTTCCTGTGGTTTTATTGTGAATATAACTACCTGAACAGCATCATCACAGTAGGTGTGAGTAAGCATATGGCGTGTGAAAGAAGATGTGAATATAATGCTTTGTTATTATTCTTTCCATGAAAGAGCTAAAAAAGTGTTATCTTTGCCTTAACTGTGAACAATATGGTCAATAATTTGTTCATTTACTCCCTCCACTACTCCCTTCTTTTCACCAGTTCACTGTTAAATTGGTAATAAAACTCAATAAAAATGCCTTGGTTCACCAATGAGTGTGTGTCAATGTCCGTTGTGTTCACTTATTATTAACTTAACTCTTCCTTAACCACATTCACCTAAATACAGTGGGGGAAGTATTCAGATCCTTTACTTAAGTAAGAGTATATATGTTTTAGCATCAAAATTAACTTCAAGTGTCGAAAGTTCTCATTCTCTTTTTTCCTTTTATATATGATGTTTCTGGATTAATATTACTCCTGCATTCATGTGTATGTTGCATTTTACTGCTGTAGATGTTTAAGGTTGTGCTAATTGTAACTACTTTATCTTTAGCAACGCACAATATTCTATAAAATCATCATATGTTTGTAACGCTGCTGTCCTGTGAGAACCATGCATTTCTAAACTGTTTATTTACCTTAAGAAGTAAAATTTTGTCGACCCACGAGGGAAACTTTAATCCTTCTGTGTATCAGAAAAATGTAAATTAAAAATCTAATCAAATTTGGAGAAACGTGGTTTCCACTGGACATGAAGGGTATGAAAATGTGTACTAACTAAAGCTGTCAGACAAAAGTAGTGGAGTAAAAAGCACAATATTTGCCGATTTGAGATTGAGTAAAGTGGAAGAAATTGAAATACTTGAGTAAAGTACAAGTACCTCATATTTGTGCTGAAGCACAGTACTTGAGTAAATGTACTCAGTCATATTCCACCACGGCCTGAACAGCAGATGAACACGTCCTTTTAATCAAGAGGTCCAAAGTTTATTCTCCATCTTGAAAACAATAATTGACAAAACATTCTCACCATGAAGGTCAACGTAATAGCTGCTCTGAAGCTTTTTGTTGAGCAGCAGTAAACGCTCCGGCCATCTTCACCAGTGTGATGCATCAGGCTGCTCACAGCCAGATAGATAGACGGATGGAGGCGGTTTACCTGAGCCATTAGCTAAACCAATTGACACGCTGCAATTAAATGAATATGTTATAAATAAATGTACTATTAATCAAGTTTTTCAAATATATTCTTTGAGAAGAGATAACCCATGATTCCTTATCTATTAGCACAGAAACACACACACACTCTTCTGTTGACCAAAGAGTTATCTTCTTCAGAAACTCATATATGCACAAAACTCACACACACAATCATGCACAGTGGCGTGTGCGTGTGCGTGTGCGTGTGTGTGGGAGGGGGTTACTGGAGAGCAATATGCGGGAGGAGTTTCCAAATCCCAGCGACGCCATTGGCTCGTGCCCCGGGGTGCCTGCGCTCCGCCACGCAGGGTGCGTTCGAAAGCAAGTTTTAAAGTACGGAAAGCGAAAGTCGATGAGGACGACCACCTGCGAGAGTCCCGTCTGTTCCTGTAAACAATGACGAACACGGTAAGACCTTTTCAAATGAGTTGGTTTTCATGCCCAGCACGTGGCGCATTCTTTCAGCCCGCCTCGTCCGCTGTTCTTGCGCATAGTGCGAGTTTATGGCCGCCTTAAAAGTTCACACTGGCCGGAAACTACGAGTTATGTTCAAGCGCCGACATCGAGACGGAATGAACAAAAGGCATTTGATGGGTTTGCTGTTGTCAGTCTCGGAGCTGAGGCCGTCGTGGAGCTGTGAATAGTGCACACACAGAGGCCCGACAGAGATAAGCTGCTGAAACTTTGGCCTACTTAGAAACATATTCAGTAATGTTGCTTAATACGCTGCTGCCAGCTGGTTTTAGACGGTCAGAGTACAAAATAAAGTAGACTGCCGACAATGAGCCTCTGTGTTGTTTCTGGTAATTGGATACTGGCAGTTTAAACATCCCCATCAGACCTCTTAAGACATAAAATACTTTGGAGTAATTACCTTGTGTATATGTTTTTTCCAAAAATCTAAAATAATTCGTAAAATTACATCTACCCCTTCTCTTTAATTGGAAACCCCAGAACAGCCTATGCAATTACTTTTCACAAGTTTAACTGCTGGGCACAAGATGTGCTTAAAAAGCAGATTTAAGGTGAACACAGGTGACACTTCACAACCTGTAAAACCTTTTGTGTGTTGCTCAGATTCTTCTGTACATTTTTGAGCTGGACATGTATTTTTGTAAATAAAAGGATTGGTGTAATGTGCTGCTGGGTTGCTTTTTGTAACTTCCCAAAACATCTTTTATTTTCTGTTTCTCTCATCTCACATAAGTCACACCCAACTGGACATAATGTTTCTATTCTATCTAGCTATGTTTTTCTATTCTCTTAAAGGTGTCAAACATTAAACTTAACTCTAATGCCTTTAACATTCTTCCTCCAGTATAGGGATTCAGGCAGAGCGGGCATGGAAGACGAGGAGGAGTTTGTGGATATATTGGAGGAGAGGAGGTGCAGCAGTGACCTTGGCCATGCCCTCAGGACCTTCAGTCCCCACCCCTACAAAGGAGCCCCCTTTAGTTCCACGGCTGACCTCAACAAAGCCGTGCTGGAGTCCCAGTATCTATGCTACGTGGCCAAGGAGGTGGGATGGTAGAATTGGAAAAGATGTAACAAAGAAGTCTCACACTGTAGCTTTCATCAACGTGGAGTCAGTCTTTTTCCCACATTCCTCCTCAGATCGCCGCGGAGACGGGGTCATCGGTGGAGGAGGTGAGAGAGGAGGCGTGTGAAATTTTGGAGGAAATGTCTCAAAACCTGCAGCTGGGATGTATCAGGCTGATGTCCTACACACTCAGCAAAGTGCTAAAGAGGCTCTTCACCAGCGTCTATGTCAACATGGAAGGACTGAACATGGTCAGGACCGCATTACTAATCAATTCTGTATTCACAACAACAACACATGACAACAACTACTTTCATAGAGCCAGTGAAGGATCGTGTCCACTGCCCACTACATTGTACTGATGCTAACTGTAATCCTATTTTATATATATGTGTGTTAGGTGACTCATAAATGCAAAATCCTAATATTTTCTTCAGAATAATCTCGTACCATGTGTTGACTTGCTACTGATACAATATTTGTTTTCTCCTGAAACTTCTTTCACTTTTCTGTCACCTTGCAGCTCCATCAGGCCATTCAGGAGAGTCCTGTGATCCTGATGCCCAATCACAGGAGTTATGTGGACTTCTTGGTTATCTCCTACATCCTGTTCTCCTACGACATCCCAGTACCTGTTATTGCTGCAGGAATTCGCAAGTATCTATTTGATTTGAAACAGCATACAATATAAAATATAGTGACATTACATCTGTCAGTGTAAACATTTTCATGACTTGTTTCTATGCTCTCTCTCTCTCTCTCTCTCTCTCTTCATTTCTCTGTTTCTCTCTCTCTCTCTCCGCTGTAAAGCTCTCGCAGGGATGAAGATGGTCGGAGAGATACTGCGTCGCTCCGGAGCTTTCTTTATCCGCCGTGCCATTGGCTCTGACAAACTGTACTGGGCAGTGTTGTCAGAATACGTCAAAACCATTGTCAAGGTAAGACGTCATCTGCTACACCAGCCATACCAAACTGTCATACTCCTACTAAGTTCAAGTATTTCTCAATCCTTCTTTGTTGCTGTATTTGACCATCTGTAGAGAAACGCTTCCAACAGTTTAATGTGTTTTCTGTAGAGGGGATTTGCTCCTATGGAGTTTTATGTGGAAGGCCTGCGGAGCCGCACACTGAAGTCTCTGACACCCAAGTTAGGTAAGTGTCATGTTAAGCACTTTGCTAGTGTGTGTCCCGGGTTAGGAAAGCGTCTTTGTCAGACAGCATTTGATTATTTTGGGGCATTGTGGTCTTACAGAATAATAATAATATAATTTTTTCCACGTACCAGTCTGTCTCCAAACCCTTGCTTGCTGAGCTGTTTTGTTTCCTATTTATTGGTCCATTATTTGATGCCATTGTGTGTCAGGCGTAGATCTTTTCTGCCACTGCAGCTGTGTGGCGCCGTGTATTTAGTTTATTGTATTTTTCCTGCCAGTTGGCTCCCACAATTTACCTGGCCATTTGAAAACTCGACAAAACCCTGTGTGTCATGTGTCTGCAGGCATGATGCACATGGTGCTGGAGCCCTACTTTAAAGGTGAGGTGTATGACATCACATTGGTCCCCATCAGTATCAGCTACGACCGAGTGCTGGAGGAGTCGCTGCTCGCCCACGAGTTACTGGGTGTCCCCAAGCCCAAAGAAAGCACCACGGTACGTCCTGGTCACATCACTCACTTCACCAGTAATTCATATTCAACTTATACCAAGAAGCCTCAGCACCTTCCAGCATTCTGTTTATTGTGAAGGTTACCTGGGTTCGGATGAACCTCACTACCTTTCTCTAAAACCTTGCTAACATGTAATTTTCTTGTAAGATGTAGAATATTTTGTATTTGCAAACAGTATCATTTTGTCTCTAACTTCACTAACCCTTTAGTGCAGGTCAGAAGGGGCCATGCATGAATCAAGCGCATTATTTCTTGCTCTTTCTCTGCAGGGTCTCCTGAAGGCCAGCAAAGTGCTCCAGGAAGATTACGGCTGCATGCATGTGAACTTTGGGCGCCCCCTGTCAGTCCGACAGCTGTGTCAGGGCAAGATAAACCGCTGCCAGTACAACCTCATACCTAGGTAGAACATAAACTTGTACGCGATAATAAATCACTTTATTTTACATGTGTGCACTACTCATCCAGTAGCCACCAACCAAACTTTTTAGATTTTATTGTTCAGTTATATTTTCTGTAAATGTTACTGTATCTCTCTACATTAGGGCCAAATGCAATTTCATTGTAACTTAATTTATACTTTTCCCAAATTTTTTATTTATTATTATTGTTAATAAATTATTAATCGTTTTATTTAAACTCATTTTAAAGTGATTATAAACCCTCCAAATTTCCAGAAAAACTACCAAAGCCCTGAAGTCATCTGTGTTCCTATCTGACCGCAACATCTCTTTGCTCCCTCCTCCTCTCTCCCTTTTTATATCTGTTCACAGAGATCTCCCTCAGAAGCCCAGCGCAGAGGCTCAGGCCTGCGTGAGTTGGCTCGCTCATCTGATGGTACGAGTCCAAGAGGAGGGCTCTCTGACCAGCCCCTGGTCTCTGATGGCCTGCCTGCTGCTCCAGGCTCCCGTCACAGTCTTAACAGAGGAGGGCCTGCTTTGGCACCAGCTCACACAGAAAACCCTCTGGCTCAGGAAGCTGGCGCTGCACTTTGGGGCTCGTCTGAACTGGCCTGGTGGGTGAGAAGATGGATGGATTTTCTAAATATTGTATCTGGCTTTTATTAGATTTAGCACAAAAACAGCTGCATCGAGCTTGAGCACATGATTGGTATGCGTGTGTTCTCTTTTAAATGGGCCATTTGATGAGGTTTATTTTTTACATCCTTTGAATGACCAGTAGGTGGCATTTGCATATTACATTAGACATGAGTCAGTGCAGAAAAGTAACTGGCAGTGGTGGACTAAGTATAAAGGTCCTTTTACCTAAGTAAAACCACACTGTAAAAAATACTCGGGTAAATGTCCTGCCCTGAAAATATTATGTAAGTAAAAGTATGTACTTAAAGTAGCAAAAGTAAAAGTACTTGGTTAAACTATTGTTATAATGTTATACTATTATATATTAGATCGTTAGACTATTATTACTGATGCATTCACGTAAAAGCAGGATTTTACTGTTGTATTTTGTGTATGTGACAACTAATTATTATTTCCATTATGGATTAATCTGCTGATTGTTTCCTCCATTAATCAATTGGTTGTTTGGTTTGTAAAACACTTTTTCTTTTTTTTTTTTAAGTGTGGGGGGAAAAAGTAGTGGTGTAGTAGTATAAAGTGGCATGAAAAGGAAATATTTAAGTAACCACGGGACACCAAAGGCGTCTTTGGCACGGTCTGAGGTAGATCAGACAGATTAGATGAATTTGAGTTGGCACAAGCATTCAGATTCACTTAGGATAAGTTACTTAAAGTCCATTAATCCACTGAACATCTCCTAAGAGGACCCCACTGAACTCACACAGGCCTCGTGTGTGTGTGTGTGTGTGTGTGTGTGTGTGTGTGTGTGCAGATAAACACATGCATGCACATAAACACAAACGCATGTTCAACTACGTTACAAAGTATTCCCAGGCTGATGCATTAAACTCCAAACTACCCCTTGAACGATTATAATGTGGAGACCGTTGCCTGCAGGGAAAGTCCCTGACCAGGATGTGATGTCATCCACCGTGGCCCTCCATCGCTCCGTAGTTCACCTTAAAGGAGGGCGCTTGTACCTGCTTCAAGAGGAAGAGCCTGCGAGGAAATGTCCAATCAACCCAAAGGAGGGCGTGACCAGGACAGCGGCGGCGGTGCTGATGCTGGCATCCTATAGGAATCAGTGCCTGCACGTTTTCGTGCGTCCTGCCATGCTCGCGACGGCCATGCACGTCACGAAGACCACGCGGAGAGGTGAGGGTCAGGCACGAGATATTTCTGTGAGATTTTCTGAGCCCATTGAACCCAATGTAATGTCCTCTTGCTTCGTGGTGATCCACCGTTGTGTCCACAGACGAGCTCCTCGCCTTCTTCTGCTTCCTACAGGACGTCTTCTCCAACGAATTCATCTTCATCCCTGAAAGGTCGCTTCAGGTAACAGCCTCATCTTCCAGGGCTCAGCCTCCTTCAGGCATCTCAGGAGAAGAAGATCACAAAGAGCATTATTGTCCTGTTAAAGAAATCTTGGTAATAAAATGCTTCTGACAAGTCGGGCATGATAAGGCTTAATGCATGAAGTCAGAACAGACTCCCAGGTTAGGCAAACACAAACCGAGTTACACAAGGTCTCAATCTGCAATCCAACAAAGCAGAAATGCTCGATTGTTACTGATCTTGTGTTCTTTCTGCATGTTGAAATCTGTTCCCCCGTTGATCAGGACTTTGAGGAGGCATGCTTCCTCCTGAAGAAATGCGGAGCAGTCCACGTCAGTCCACAGGAAGTGACGGCATCAGATGCAGGGCTGGAGGCGCTGTCTTTCCTGCGGGCGCTTCTACAACCCTTCATAGATTCTTATCAGGTCCTTTTGACTTTTGCCTCATCTGATGGTGATAACGCAGCACGCACTTAGATGAGATTCAGGTCATGTGATGTGTGAACGTTTTATTTCAGCCGGCTCAGTCCGCAACAATGGTCTAAATGTCTCTTTCATCATTTCTCTTGACTTCATTTGAATACACTCGCACTTATTTAATTTACGCTCGGTCTCAATGGAGTCCGGAGACACTGAGGTCAAGAGTTTTTATTGAAACAGTTTACGTTGGAAAATAAATTGGGAACACTATTTTACAAGGCTGTCTTTTCCCAAAATGAATGATGAGAATAATCATAATACAGTCATGGTTGCAGCAACACTTCATGATTTAGTTTAGTTTTTTAGATGTTTAGATGTTCCTCCCCAGAGCTCTTTAAATCTAGTATTTGTAATGCTTATGTTCGTAAAGATACCCGTCTGTATAGTGGAGTTCTGAATGTGATTAGAGAAAAATGCTGTTTTGGTTTGACAGTTCACACCTGTTCTGGCTGCCATGGATGCTGGAAGTGCCTGTTTCACATTCTCACACACTGAAATCAAGAGCATGTAAAATCCAGTCATTTGAATGAACACTTTGCATCTGTCAAGTCTTGCGGTCTGTGATTATACAAAGCAGGTTTCCGCATAACGTTGTGAGAGGGTGACTCTAACCACAATTTCAGTGTTATGTGTTTCTGTTTGACAAAGTGTGTTCCCGTGTCCAGGTGACGTTTGGGTACCTCTGGGAAGCGGGAGTTCATGTGTTCTCTGAGAAACAGTTCCTACCTGCTGCGCGAAACCTGGCCACAAAGCTCATCCTCTCAGGTAAAACCCAAAAAGTCTGACCTCTAGAATCACCTGCAGCTGTTAAACTCACCAGCAAGTCATCACTTCTGTGTTTTTCAGGTGAGCTTCGCACCTATGAAGCCCTTTCATCCGACACGCAGAAAAACGTTCTGGCGGCTCTGCGGAGACTGGAGAGTGTGACAAAGTTGCAGGCGTGAGTAACGAGATTAGCCCCCTGCAGGCTGTTTGGTTTTAAGCTCGTTTTCTGTGGTGGTTGGTAAGCCGACTGCATTTCTGATGCCAAATTTACACTTAAGTTAAGTTTCTCTGTCTGTTTCCTCATCACAGGTCTGAGCAGGATGAATACAGAGTGAACAAAGATGCTGTCCGAAGAATTGGAGACGTACTCTGTAAGTTGTGATGAAGCAGTTTTGTGTTATGGTTTTGCAAATAAAACTTTTTATCTAAATGATCTTGCAGCCATTAAAGTACTCTTGGGTTGACTTACATGTCCTCACCATGTGTTTTGAGATCAAGCTTTTTCCCTTGCTGGTTTAAAGCAGCAGCCTCAAGGATTTTTTCCTTTTCCTCCCTCACTCTAGCCGGGAAAATCCCTCCCCAGATGCTCCAGACTGCACCTGACGCAAGACTTTAGTCTCCATTGGAACAGATCCATCTTCAGTATCAGCCCACAGTCCTGTTTATCCCAACTTGACCCCTTCCTGCTTTCCCTCTCCCTCCCCCTCCTCATCTTCGTCCCTACGTGCCTTTTATGCAGTAGAACTGCTGTACCTTAACTCTGAACTCAGATGCCAGTGGCCAGCCTTAACCTGGCAGCTCTCGAACATTGGCTACCTCCCCCTCTCTGTGTCCTTGTTCTCATCCCCTACAGATCTGACAGGGCTAAGATAAAGCTACACCTGACACGGTGATCCAAAGGTGATAGTATTACTGATTTTGTTTGGTGGCTATAATAAGAATTAGCTGATGAAGATAGACGTATGTTTGACTGATGCACTGGTGATGCCCGTGGATTAAGATAGTGAACTATAACTGTATTTTAATCAGTGTTGGTAGGTTTTTTCCTATAGATGTAGAGCTGATTAACAAGGCTGGCAATGAATGAATAGAGCACTTTAAAATAAACCTGATTGCTGGTATAGTAAGTGCAATTAAATAGTAGGCCTAAATGCTGAATTATGACACTTGATTGTATGTACATTAACATACCAATATAAATACCATAAGAATGTCAAACACCGTAACCCATCAAAGATGTGAGATTTCATTTGGTTGAAACTTTTATTTTAACTTCTTTACATCTCAATAAATGTAATACAAATGTAACAAAATGCACCATAGCTTTTTTTTTTCACACAATTTCTCCGATTATTTGGGTGCTATTCCCTCAACGAGTGAGTGAAAACCAGAGGTCAAAGTTCAACCTCCTGTCATCCCTGCAAGCCAATTGTTGAAACGTTGTTTTACATGGACAAAGATTATCTATACACAGGTGGTACGTCAACTTTGATGCGTAAAGCGCTGACAGGGTCTTGACAAAACACCGAGATGTACTCCAACACTTTAGAATTTAGCTTTTTCTCGCCCTCTTTGGCTCTGTGCCGCTCTTTGTCCCATCTATCCTTTTCGCCGTTCATCTGGGAGAAGAGGTTGATCTGGATGGTGCGCAGCGTGGCCGCCAGGACGTAGAAGCCTCCCTGCAGCATGTGGCTGAAGGCGGCGCCCACGCTGAGCGCCGCGCCCATCAGGTTGGGCACCGTCTCGCACACCACGCACATGCCCTCCAAGAAGTGCAGCGTGCCTTTCTTCGCCAGGGGCTGGCTTTGTTGGAGGTAGCCGTGGGGAGAGGGGGCTTGCTGGGCATGGTTGACCAGGAACCTCGCACAGTCGGCGAAGTGGGTGGCGGCTCGGCGCAGCGGGAGCAAGGCCAGATACAGGTGGCAAGCAGCTTTGGTCAGAGCGTGGAAGAGCAGCCGCAGCTCAAGCACGGCATTGCCTGGAGATAAGAGGGTAACGGGGTCAGCTGGAGTCTAATTTAACACCGCGGCTAATGTCAGCAACCATTAAACAAGCGTCTGCCACTGGATTAAAGTCTGTCCGCCAGCCGTGTAGGCGGCGGGCATCACCTGAGCACGCAAAGCGGGGGGGGGCTTGGAGCGTCGTTACACGTACGCCGCCGCACCGGGCCCGTCCTCTTACAAATATAACAAATCCTTTAGTCTGCAGCTGACTCTTAAAGCTGTTTCTCAGTGGTTTCACGTTTGTCAAGATTGTGCCTCGGAACAATTAAGCACAATGAACATTAGAGTGATTGGTCTCAAATGCCAAATAATGAAAATCTTTTAACGTGTTTAATGAAATGTTTCATCACCCTAACATTTTGGGAAATTCTTGAGAATATAAATAACGTCGTGATTTCTTGATCTACGACGTCCCAGCGCGCCACATAGGCCTTTGAGTTCTGATAACCACTTCTTTTTAAAATTGCAAGGATCATGTTTTTACCCAGCAAAACATACAGTGTGGCCCTCAATTTATTCTGCAGACATCTAAATAGTCTTATTTCTTATACTGTGAATTTATGACAGCTGTTACCATAAAGTAGGTATAAACCGGTACCAAGAGGTTCCTGAAAGTCCTACAAATCTCTACTAATCATGTTCTCTTACCGTCTATAAAGCAGAAAATCCATAGCAGGGCAATACTCGCTGCCAACGATGTCCACCAATCCATGTAGTCTCCCCCCTGTCCTGGACTCGGCAACGAAAAGAAAGAAATACGCGAACATTCAGAGTTATCATCTGGCCAAGCCCTGCCCTGTCTTGTCTTTACGCGGCTAATACCTGAACATTAAGTAGTCGCTTTCTCCGCAGGTGTCAAGAGTGTCGCGGTCTCTGCGGAACACATGGAAAGTGCACCTGAGGTGTCAACAGGCGCATTAAGACCAACGGACTACAACTCTCTGACCCACTGCACCTTATAGTCTCACAGCCAAGAGAAGCTCATCAGAAAAGCACGCGTCTTTGCTTCAGCACAGAACCAAATAGTTGCAATCAAGGAATTAACGGGTTATTAAAAAACATTTCAAGGGTATAGCAATGATTTAAGACGTACATGGAGCATTTCCGACCTCCTGTATCATGGCTAATGCATTTAAAACATATTTTCTCTCCCTCACTCCTGATCTCTATGAATGCAATTGATTGGATGTCAACCAGTCCTCTTTTTTATAACATGCTCACTACAGAAGTGGGGGGGTAGTTTAATTGGAACTTTCAGTACAGGTCTCTGCACCGTTTTAAGACATTTATTATCATTGTAAAATGTTTGTGTTAGACCCAACGTGTCCTCAGCTGCCACTCCTGTACAGATACATCGGGTACATGTCAAATGTAGTACGTTTCGGTGTCACACAGCCTAGATACAGACTTGAACATACTGTATAGAGTTGAAGTCTCGCGCTGAACGCCGCATGCGTCCTGAGAACGCCTCGCTTGTGCGCCGGCGTCATGGCAACGCAAAACCCCTTCAGACTGCAGGACACCTGGGAGGAGGCCTCCCTCTCCCTCCCTCTCCCTCCAAGTTACTGCCTCTGTCTGAGGGGGACACCTTTACAGCGTGTGTTTATGGAACTAACTTCTGACCCAAGACAACGGACGTTTTGGTTCATTTTGGCTTTTTTGTGTGTGTGCGCCGTTTTTCTCATGAACCCAAACGTCCTCAAGTCAACAAAGGTAAGAAACCACAACATTGCTATGGTGACACGAGCTGGTAAATTCTAAATGAACGAAACTATTTAGATTAGATTGAACAATGCTATTAAATATGATAAATACTAATAATACATATTACACTGAGTCATTTGTATTGGATGATACAATGTATTCAGCCGGTAGCACATAAGAGTAGGATACTAACTATTTATTTGGGGTATTTTGGGGCCAGTAGGCCACTAGCCTGTAAGCAAGTTATGGCTGATGGTCAAAACTGTTTTCTGTCTCATTATTTAGGGATGAGCCTCAAGAAGAAAAACACAGCTGGTGGGGTGATCACCTTCCACACACCTTTACCTGTCAGCCTGTTGAAATCAGAGGTAACCCCCCCCCCCCCCCAACACAAATCATGCTTCTGCAACTTGAAACAAAATAACTGAATAATATTCACATAATATATAAAAATAGACTTTATGTTAGAACATCTTTAAAATTATATCAGGCCCTTTAAGCATACAATACACCATGTTTACTTTTATGATATTTCACCATGCTTCACATTCAAAAAGATAAATTCACAGCTGGATGCTGCCTAACTAATAATTAATGTTTGTCAATTAAAGAACAAAACAGGTTTAAGAGACTGCTCAACAGCACTAAAGTAGTTTTTAAGGAATAAGACGGTTCCCTTCATTTAATGCCTTTACTGTAAACGTTTCAATGTGAGTAATATAGCTCTGTACCTTTTCCCTCCTCACAGGGAGAGTGAAACCGTGAACTCCTGCCAACTAATAATTTATCACTGATCTTATAAGGTCATGGAGGCTGCGTCGGTCCTACATTATGTGTACCCTGGCCAGCCTGGGCAGAGGATACAATGCTTGTCTGAATGCATGGCTGCCCCTCTTTCTCCTTCGTCTGTACAGTCAGAATGTACAATGCTGGAATCTCAGTGTCCTGGGAAAGGTGAATGGAAAGGTTTCAGGTTATGGACAGGCCGATACGGTAGCCGCCATAATCCTCTCTTAATTCAGGACACTGGGGGGGGGGGGGGACGCCTGGTGCAGGGTCAGGCAACAAACCTGCCAAGCAAATCTATGTACAGCACATTAAGATACTGGTATTACTTCAGACAAACACAACAAAAAACACAACAAGGAAGGAAGCTGCCATCTTTGTACTGATGCTAAAGTTTCTAAGTGTGTTTGTGTAACAGTGAGACGCAGTTCAGGTTTCCAGGCGGTGACATGATCTGTCACTGCCTATTGTTCCGGCCTCTGTTGCCTTCTGTTCACCTACGTGATTGTGTCTGGTCTGTCTGTGAACTCCAGTTGGGATTTCCAACAGTTCACAGTCCACATCGGGCTCTGCAATGCATGTGTTACAGGAGATAGTAGCGAGTGACCAAATAACTGACCCTACTGGAGTTTCAGGAGTGCATGTCTGATGTGAAGAACGCTACGGAGAGCAGGAAGGGCCCGTCTCAGCCCAGTACGAGGATGAGGAGCAGTGGTAAATGTGTAAGAGCGGGGAAAAGGGATGAGGCCTCACCCTCTGGGCAACAGTCAGGGGCCAGAAAGGACGGGCTCTCTCACACCTCCCTCAGACAACTGCAGGTATTACACTCAACCAAACTTACTCACATAAAGATGAGGTGAATTTCCTAACAGCACGTACTGTTATTTAGACAAAGATGGAGGCTGAAAATCAACAGGCCAAAGAAATAATTCAACCTTTACTGGATACAGAAAATGGTTATATGAAGGTAAGATGACATTTTCTAGAGTCTGACAGCACAATATTTGTTGTTTTTGTGTGTGCTTACATAAAAAGAATAGAAGACTTTGAATTGCATGTTGGTTGAAATGTGTCTTCATGGAGGAGTTGGAGAAATTTCTGAACCAACGGGACGTAACAGAGCTGAGGAAGAAGGAACTGCTGCACAAGCGCTGGACTGAGCGTGTATGGGTTCCCCTCCAGAGGAGAGTGGAAGAACATGTGTCCAGCTGCAGCCCCGTGGAGACCAAGAGGCGCCAGACCTCATACAATCACTACCTCCGACACTGCAACACCAAGGTGAGACTAAGCTCACCCTGCAGTCTGCTCGTTCTCGCTTAGGAATGCAACAAATGAACCCACGTCACTGCTAGAAACAACTTTGGTCTTGTTTACTGTGATGGTTTTAAATTCTGTATCAGACCAATATGTTTCTGTTGTGCTTTGCTTTTTACCACAAAAACTGACAAAACTCACACAAAAGATGATCCAACTCACCCTAACTGCTGTAATGTCTTCAATCTTCAGGGTTTTGTGTTTCTTGAAACCTATGATCTAAGGGAATACAACCCCTTTCTTCTCCACATCAAAAAGCCACACTACTTCAAGGTGATGTTTTTGGTGACAGATATATTTCTTTTAATATATTAAAAAACATATTCCAACTGACAATATTTTCACTGCTCTATCCTTAGCTCAGTAAGCCTACAGCTGATTTAAAGGACCCATTGTACCTTCAGTTACATGAAAGACTGAAGGCAAAGAGAAACGCCCATTCTTGTGAAGCAGGTATCTGGATATTTTCCTTTCTAAACCAAAAGAAAATGTAAGACCTACATGAATGCTTTGCTTTGAGTTCGAGCTGAGATATTCACAGTGGCATTTTCTCTGAAATGTGGAGGAATTAAAGTGAGACCATGTAACTTTTAAAAGAAGAAAAACCACAGTCTTCCTGTTACAAATGAAAAGTTGCATTCATAAGCAGTAAAACGCACCATTTCTCAATTCAATACACTCAAGGGTTTTGCTGCCACAGCCTAACCTGCTCTTGTATGACCAGTAGCTAATGGTGGCTAATGTTAGCTAATGCTAATTGCTGTACGACTCTTCTCTTCTCCACTAAGCATTTTAGCAAAATGCTAAAAAGTAGCTTGGCATTCATAAGTATCCCATTACTCTCACTTGTGACTTCAGCTTCAACCCAAATCAGCGTGAATCCTAATTTGATGTTTTACACTGATTTGTGACCGACTTCCCGTCTTAGGATATAAATACAAGCTACCTCAGAAGTCTCAGGCCGACATATTCCTGCTGGCTTCATCTAATTATCCAGTCTCTGCATCCAGAAGAATTCCAGCCGAGGATGAGACTGAAGGAAGGATGACCAGCAGGTACAAACATATACAGTTTATGAGAATTCAAATTTATATTGTGCTATAAGGCTGCAGGGATCTGCAACACATCATCACTTTTGCATCAGAGTTAAATGATGTAAAATGGTAAGTAACATCATGCAAATGTGTCTCATCCAGGCGCGATGCCATTCCATACCCTGCCCCCTATACACTGCCACACCAGATGGAAGGTGCCATCAGACCCTCCAGATGTGAAGGTCGGCAATTGCCAGCAAGTTTACATGAGTCCTGGCCTACATCCAAATAAAATCCACATTTACCATACATTTTCACCTCTTCCATTCTAACTACCTCACAGTTTTCCCAGGTACTTTACTTGAAATGGTTATGGTGTAGTACTTCAGGAAACCAGAGATGTGTTGAGAACGTAATGAAAGTGTGAACAATAATAAATATACAGTGTGTACATTTTAATAATGCAATTTTTTAGGATTTAATGGCATACTTAACATAAAACTCCATAGTTACACCATAGGGTTAATCATTGACATTACATTGTACAGTAGTGTGCAACATTTCAAATGAATACAATGAACAAGGGTCAAATATTACTGGTTACATCTTAAGGCATGTTGGCATGATTTAATTTCCGAGTGATGAACATGAAAATATTGACAATTATATTCACATTGTAGCTGTACTCACATTAAAGCTGTAGTTTGTTGGTTACAAGAACACCCTTTTCCCACAACACATTACTACTTCTGAGGAGATTTCATCAGTCATTCTACATGTTTGTCTCCTTCCTGTTCTGTTTGAGGTCACTTACATGTGTCTGGGTGGCTCAGGGCAAGATGAGGCAGTCACGGTAAGTTTCATGGCAAAACTTGCACTGCTACATATGACCACTTTTAGGTGTGTGTGTGACTTCTCTTCATTACTATAAATTAAGTGGTGTGTGCCTGAGGGTGTGTGTTGTCCTCATCTGGTTGGCTCATAAAGCTGTAGATCTAGTTTGACCCAAACTTCTCCAGTAGGGACCTCGTGCAGCAGTAGGCGACGGTTTGCAGCACCTTTGCTCTCCATCTCTTTCTTTATAGTCGCCACGGGAACTTCGGTGCGACCCAGGAAATCTAAAGGCAAAGGTAGACAGTCATTTAGCACAAAAGCTAACATTAGAAACAAAGTGTCAGTAGATTCTGATTGATACTGCAGTTGTTTAGGCTAATACTGATGTCAGACTTGAAAAAAAATGGATAAAAGTATCAGCAGATATCATTTTACATGCACACAGAACATAGACAGCTATTAAAGAATTGTGGCCTAGATAAAAATTGAGCATGACACTTGATAGTATGTAATGGTGACATTGGTGGGCATGTCTGCACTGCCTCACTTGTCTGTGCATTAAATGTAAATAAAATATCATAGAACTTATAATAAAGGGAGATTTTAACATGCTGATGTGTGTAGTGTTTTCTCAAGACATTGAATGAGCCAATAGGACAGCCGACATTGCCAACATGAGCCAATAGGACAGCAGTATTCACAAAACAACCATAGAAAGGGGTTAGCAGACATTAAAACAGGTGGGACAAACTGGACAAAAAGCCTAATAATCCAATCTCTTAGTGTGAGCATCTCTGTGTTGTTGTGGTTGTTGTCGTCGTCGTCAGTCTCTCTCATCCACTCACCATCTGGTGAGAACTGGTCTTTCTCAAACACAGTGATACACAGGACGTCCTGGTAGAGGTCTTTGATGAAGAACTGGCAGTTGAAGTTCCACTTTGGGTTCAGAGTGTCGCTGATGGGTCGGGAGGTATAACATTGAGCCCCCATCGTCAGCTCACAATATGGATTACTCTTACCTGCAGGGAAAGGTAATGTTAGTATTTCTAGGAAGAAATGTAACAGCGGAGACTGGATTGATATTGATGGACACTGTATTCCTCCACAAGGCCTTACCGTTGGGTTTACAGGCTTTGAGCTCCTGGGCTTCAGTGACAGTTACAAGCAGTCGGCCGATACCGCTGGACTTTAGGGAACGTGCTAAAGCAAAACACACAGCCATGAGATGTAGGCCTACAACACTCCATACCAGATTTATGCCAGAGCTGAAACAGCTGATCTTTTGAATGTGTGGACAACATGCTTACACAATTCAGACGATTGTGTACTTCTGTATTCATTTTTGCCCTGTATGCACACCCTTACAAATGAGTTATCTCTGCCAACAGTTGTTCCCCCATAACTTTGGAAATCGCTAATGTGCACATTGATGCTATTGTGCACATTGATGCTATTGTGAAAACGATTATTCCATGAATATATTGAGATTTTAGTTAGATTACGCCATCTTAAAATGTTGTGCTTTACCATAGTGAGACAAGTTGTACCAACTCATACGATGATATTTTATGATTATGATATTGGGGGGAGGGTGTTGCAGTTTCTTTTCTAAGTCAAGGGGAGTGTCCAAAGACAAAATGTTGAAAGTATGTTTATGTGTCACACACACACACACACACACACACACACACACACACACACACACACACACACACACACACACACACACACACACACACACACACACACACAC
>JAVQJD010005377.1:0-10101 GCA_036023655.1 Nannoperca australis
GTGTGTGTGTGTGTGTGTGTGTGTGTGTGTGTGTGTGTGTGTGTGTGTGTGTGTGTGTGAGTGAGAATGCGCAAAGGAAAAAATCCAAGTTACAGTTAAAAGCTGTAGCTAAAACAAGACTCAGGTTTTTCTGTCTTTTTCAGAGGCTGCAACGCTTTCAGAGAAAATCAACATGTGATGTGGAGGGGAAATCATCATCTTTTCAACACAACATACTGTATGTCATCATGAAACTAGGTGAGGAAGAGGAGAGAGGAAAAAGAACAAGAAAAGACAAGAGGGGAGAGAAGAGGAAACAAGTAAATGATAGGTGAGAAAGAGGAGAGGAGAGAGAAGACAAGAGGAAAAGATAGGAAAGGAAGAGGATAGATGAAGAGGAAGAAGACAAGAGGAGAGGAGAAGCATGTTTAAACTACTATTTCTATTTCTATCTTTATATGCCATCAACGCACATGTAGGCGTGTGTGTGTGTGCCTGTGTGTTAAAGACATGATGCACAGCCACTTCCCCATCCTCTACATGGTTACATTTCCCAGTGGGGGATGACATCACCTCGACCTGCACCGCTCTACTCCTGGCACACGTCCACACACGCACACACACACACACACTAATGGATCATCAATGTCAGAAAAAGGCCACTGTGGGGAGCTGTATTGACTGAAGACCACCCTCACTACAATCAGACATCATCTGAGCATCTCTGTTGCCATGGTTACTGGCTGATTTAAATCAATCAGTGGAATGTGTATCTTCTATCCTCAATGTGATATTGGGTTGTGTGTGTGGTATGTTGCATCATCGTTACACTGTCTTCTTCCTTCTTTTCTGTTGCTTTTTCCCTTTTAAATTAAGCTTTACTTTAATTCATTTAGGCTACATAACCAGATTCAGCAGGAGTTAAAGCAGCATTCAAGGTGTTTTGGCCACTTACAGACAGCAGAACAAGCTGTAAACACACAACCGTTGATGATCAGTCCGGACTAAAACATTTTTGTGCCCTAAAACCAAAACCAAAATTAAACGTGAGTAAACTGCACTGCACAGACTAAAAAGAGATTAGTTTTATTTGGCTCTGTGCTCCATTCTTTCTCGGGATGCAGCTAACCAACCCCCACGAGACACAGATGACTCTATAAGTGATGAACAGCGAGCGGTTATTGATCCAAGCCTGGGAGCAGAGAGAAAATGTCGACCTCGCCTGCAGGCTGGTGGGGTGTGTCCTGCAGACCTTCTTTAGCCTGAGGTTTAGCCAGAACATGACCAACAGGAAGTGAGCTGTTCCTGTCTGGGTGGTTTGCTTCTACGTGCATTATGCGATTTAATGTGACAAGTGTTAAAGCGAACATATCAGTTATTACACTAACAAAACTGCTACTACTGAAGTCAAAACTACATTACTGACGAAGGTCAAAATTGTAAAATACAACATAAATCACTCCATCACTGTCAAGCCAATGATAGAAATGTAATGGGTTGAAGGATAATTAATTATTCTTTTTTTACACGAGTAGAGCAGCTGAAAAAGGTGTTTTGTGTGTAGCAGATTTACAGCACTTGCTGATTTGTTGAATCATATTGTAGCAGCACCATATCACCTTGCTTGAATCAGTGTTACAAATTTATATACACATTTTGAATGAGTTTCCTGTCAGACATATGCATGCAAAGGAGGAGACGTGTTGCTAACAAGACTACAAGTCCACAGCCACACTAGCGGCTCTGTGGGGCTTTTCTTAGGCACAGCAGTGCTTTCAGCTAAATGCTACACTCAGTTGATGTGCAGCAGGTTTCATGTTTACCATGTTCACCTTCTTAATTCAGGTTAGCATTAGCTAATTGGCACTAAACACAAAGTACAGGTGAGGCTGACGCGAATGGCATTAGTTTGGCAGGAATTTCATCATAAACCAAAGTTCTGGACACCTTTAAGTTAACCTGATGGTGGTGCTTGATGCTCCTCTGGGGAGCATGAATGTCTGAACCAAATTGCATGGCAATCCATCCAATAGATGTTAAGAAATTTCACACAAAAACAAAAATGCAACCTTCAGGGAATGACCGGAGTCATTCATGGCAATGCCACCAAGAGCTGTTGCAATATTCTGGTCTGGACCAAAGTGGTGAACTGACCGGCTGGCAGACACTGCTAGCATCACCGTGCCTTATCTACTGGACCAAAACCTGCAACCACAAATGTGGAAATGTAAAATAATCATCTGAGCTAATACCGTGGTCAAAAACATTGTGACATCCTAACGTACCTAAAGTTCTGTGCAGCGATAATGTGCAACTTTTACCACGTTTTCATATCAATTACACTAAACACTCATGCTCTTCTCTTGCTGTTAAAAAAAATGGATACGAGTCTGAGCCAAGGACAAGTACGGCCTACATTTCTCTCCCACAACCTGAGCGAGGCCAACAGAAACACCCCCCCGAGTGTGTATGCATTAAAGCAGATTTGCCCAGCACCAGAATAAGACATGATCTGCCCGCAGCTTTGGCTCTCAAGGTGCGGTGAGCTGAACACTATCCAGAGGAGCTATCGCTGCGTAACTACTGGGCACCGCAGAGCTGTGGAAAATGCTGTGGGCGAGCAGGAACAACAGACACGCAGGCACGCTTCAGCATGGGCGAGGAAGCCCAACACAACGACCACAGAGGTACCATCAGCTTTCGTAACCACTGCGCAGCTACCCAACATACACACTCCTACTTTCCAATCAAACCTCGTCAGGGTCACAGGGTCACTAATGGCTCCATCATCCTCATTGATCCTCCAGTTTCACCGCCTCTGTTTCCCGTTGGTCTCGGCAGTTCTATGCTGGGATTTGCGTCATTGCAGGAAAACGATCAATATCAGCCTCAGTTTCATCCCCATTTTTTATTTTCAAATAATCAATGCTGAGATAAACTCTTGCTTTTTTTTCTTTTTTATTTCCGCTACAGAGCTACAAATGTCGAGATGGCTGTGCAGGTTTGGCTAAATTATTTGACATCAATGTGATAAATTTCCATCAAATTAAGTGCAAATCTAAAGATTTCTTTAGGTGCAGTACAACAAATCTTGTTCTACACTGCATTACTCACTCTACGCTGCCCGGGTTATCACTGTCCATAAAAAGGTCTGAGATGTAAAATGTCATGACCAATTAAATGTCCTCAAAGGATGCTATTCTCTTTTAACAATGCTTTGTTTTTTTTCCCCTTCCGCTACTTTCCAATCATACCCAAAGGGGCTCAGGCTGAGTAATGCTTGTGGACTGACAGTTCCTCATGCATAATTTCTGTGCTGTAATGAATGGTGGGGCAGTGGCGTTTCCTTTCTTTTTTTTTTTTTTTGGGAGGGAAGATCAAAGCAAAGCAAGTCTGGCCTTAATAATGGCCCTCGCAGCACCGGACCAGGAAGAACCCAACATGTCACGACCGGCAGGATGCGTGCATGTTTGTGCATCGAGCACAGCGGATTACGCTCCTCCACGCAGACGTACAACAGTCACAGAGCAAGCAGCATGACAGGTAAAGTGACCTGTAAAGTGTTTACCTCGAACACTTGGCCACTTCCTCTCTGCAGGTCTGTCACTGCTGGCTCTTGTCAACAACCTGCCACGCCTTGATTTTAGTCAAACAAAACAGGTCAGCAGCTAATGAGTGCATTTGTGTGTATGTTTGAGTGTGTGTGTGTGTGTGTGTGTGTGTGTGTGTGTGTGTGTGTGTAAAATACATAGAAGCAGTTGTAGTCATTGTGGATTGAGCCAAACGGCTTTGAGATGAAGAGGTTCAATAAAAGCGGTCTGAAATGAGACACTGGTTGCACAGCCAGAAAAAAAAGGTAAAGACAAGCAAAACAAGGGTGCCACAAGAATTACCAGTGGCATGTCTTCTTAAACAAGGGATGGTATTTGACAATCAGCAGAGGGGATGTCGACTTGCATGTTTGCGCCCACATTATGGGCACAGCCTTTGACAGTGGCTCTTCTGCAGAAGTCCTGGAATGTAAAATGACATGTCCTCTGTAGCACAAGCCTCTTTTTCCTCACTGTCTTTTCTCTGGCTTTTATTCACTTTGATCATTGTTTTGACCTTAAAAGGATAAGACTGGCATCACTCATTCAACAACAATCCCTCTGAAGAGACTAAACCAACAATGAATCCTACCCATAAATAAGTTTTGCCTCAACCGCTATAGAACTTAGTTTATTCCTCTCCTCTCTTAAACCAGCAAAGTGGTGTAAACACTGAAATCATCGATTAAGAGTGCTGGAAAAAGCACAGTGAGTCAGCCTTGCTGCCAATTTGCCTGTGTGGCCAACTGCAATACTGCAACAACACAACTCTTTGTGGGCAAAAGAGGATTTCCCCATAAACCACCATTATAAAAGAGATGTCTGTGAAAGGACACCTCTGACTGCAAACAAGAGATACAAATGCACATGAGCAGGGGGAAGTACAACACAGATACAGACCACCTTTCATTGTAATGAATGGGCGCCATGTTGAATAATGACATCCAGTTTTAATAATACATTCACATTGATGTTGGATGATTCTGCAGTGCATTAATTAGGTCCAGTGCCAACTATCAGTGCCAGTTCAGGAAGTAGTAGCAAAGGAGGTGGTTCATGCTAACACACTGCAGACCAACAACTAATGTCACTTCCTCTAAACAAACTGTAAGCACAATCTTTCCTTAACATTATTCAATTGTAGTTGCATAGTCTACACAAGTTGCACAATCTTTCCCTGGCTTAAACCATATCATACCTGCCAAGGAACTTTAATGACATTGGTATTTAAATCGGTGTCCCCATAGCTAATACAAATGTTTAGGCTTCACCACCAGCCACTAATGGTCACGCGATGTCAGCAGCAAAGGCTCTGGAGAGGTGGGACACACCTGTCTGTATGCTGTATTCAAGAGCAGCCTGCTGTATTGGGGATCCACTCTCTGGACCCAACAAGGGAACCAACTAGTCTACCAGCATTTAAATGTGAAATCTGGACATCAGAACACTTGATTAGCCAACTTTCCTGACTGTTTTACATGCTTTAAATTGTTTTGTTGTTGGCTTTAATGTATATACCCAGGACTCACTGAAAAGCATTAATACAAAGTGGATTATCCTGGAAAAAGTAAGAATGTAATACACAGATATTCTAATAAACAGATCATTTTGAAAGTCTTGTAATCTGTGGTTTTGCAGAATCAGAACAGGGTTGCAGAAATCAAAATTGCTGCATTGTTTAAGAGTAAACTACACTCCCTGTATTGATCACGATAAATAACTATGTTACTCAACTTAACGCACTGACGAGTATGTAATTGTTGGCTGAGAATTCTTCCATAGCACAGCGGATTAAGGGATACCTGGCTGCAGCTATACAGACACAACAAGTACAAACAGACAACACAAATTGTTGTTGACGATTGAGCGGTTTTAGTCTTCGCAGGGGTAACTGGAGATAAAATCTAAATGATCCTAAACAAATCTGTGGCCAGGATGGATGTACAGAAAAGGGAAGACATAACGTATGCATGTGCTTCCTGTTTTATGGTGAGTTACTGTATTCATTTCTGTCCTGTATTGTAGAGTTGAGAGTTTTGTGTTTTTATTGTATGTTGTTGAGTTTGTGTTTTGTACTGTCTCTTGTGTATGTGTTGCTGAGTTTTATGTATGTTAAAAGGCCCATCTAGGGATGTGCATTTCCAATTAGCTTAGGCTATAAATGCTGTGGTGTGTGGCACTGGTTTATGCTTCATACTTTTCCCTATACAAATAATGTGGTTGCTGTCACAATGACTGGTGAGCCATGGCAACATGGTTGTTAAGGAGTGGCATTGTTCAAGTGACGGGAAGAGGAACCATTATTTTCTCCAGAGTCAGCAAAGACCGAGTCTGAGATCTTCAAGGTCGACGCACTAAGTAAACCGGTGACTTCAGTGAAACACTGAAGGATTATTGCAGCCTAATTCATTTAAAAAGCAATTTACTAAGCAAGTTGGATGAGAAATGTTTTGCATGTTTTGTTATCGTAAGATAATGGCTGGGATGAATATTTAGCTATAAAACACATAAATTAAAGGTGAAATGTCCAATACATTCAATGAGGGACTGTAGGCCCCATTTTCTAAGCCCCACGTTTGGTATTATTGTTGTCTGGGTCTTAATCCACCTGGGGGGGAAAAATAAGAAGAATGTGCCCCGACCAGATGTTTGAGCTCTAACAAGCTCTGTTTACGAGCTTGTAAGCACTTAACTTGAACGCAGAGGTGGGGAAGATCTCAACTTTGACCTTTGACTCGGCGGCAGCTCTGTACACAGGTGACAACAAGTACAAGTGGGTCCTGCTGCCACTTTTTCCGCACACAGTTGCAAGAAAACGAGGCGTTTCATCAGCGGAAGCGGCTTACGTACGTGGTTAACTGGTGCTACAGCTTCCAAGAAATGTCCGTTTGACATTTTGATTTCTTTTCTGAGGAAGCCTGTATTGTTTGCCTCAGCCCCACCTATTGTGTGTGCCAGGCCTTGTATTTCAGCAAATTCAGCCAGGCTGTCTGGACACAATAACAATGCCAAGGCTTTGCTGCTGTACATTCAGTGGCAGCTGCTCATATCATCTTGCTTCCTAGTTAATCTTGGTTCTCAGTTTTCATTCGGCCACGTTAGCGCACCTCCCTCCAACCCTGAAATCCAAAAGGAAATGAGTCTCCAATTAGGGAAAGAGGAAGATGCTTCAAGGTCCTCTTTTCGTTCTGGTGAAACATGACACAGTAAGAGGCGGGGGCACTGTGGTCACTTTCACTTCCACCTCAGAGCCTTTTCAGCCACAGCCATGAGCCTCCTCTACATGAATCATTTCCCGTGATGGTCAGTTTAAACACGCAGACCAGCAAAAGATTAGCACATCTTCATCTTATACTGCACTGTTTCTGACCTGCCTGAGCACCGGATACCGAATCATGAGAAACCTGAGAAGTCTGACCGTGCAGGACGGCCTGAATTACCTACAAGAATCCTTGACGAGCTGCATTGTTGTCTCTGCTGCTGCTGCACTCTGAGCAGGTCACACAGACAAAAACAAGCAGAAGAGACAACTGTCAAGTGCAGAGGAGTGAAGCTGTGGTGAAACGGCAGGTAATGAATGGGCTCTGCGAGCTGCACGACTGGTTCAACCTTCATTATTGCACACAGAGCTGCTTTAAATGAGACTACCTTTGAATAGGCTTTATTTTAGATGTCAGAGACAACATGAACAGGACTGGCAGAGGAAAATAATCAGCACACTGAAAGATCAAAGCTTACCAACCCCTCAGCAAAACATACTCCCACTTCCAAAGCTTTGCCCCACTTCCGAGTGAACAGTTCCTGCTGCTGCTGCCTCACCTTGAAGATCTTTCCTCTGGCGAACCAGCAGGAGGGTTTTATTGTTAAGCAGCAATAGGAAACGTACGGTGTTTATCACCAAGTTAGAATAGCTTTCCTTAGCGGTGCTATTCATCAAGAAAAACAGGTCTACACAACAAGATGTATTAGATATATTTTCACACAGTTTGGTCAGTGGATCCATTTAAAATATTAGTGCACTCGCAGGAACACCCACAGTGAGATGTTAGATGAAGAGTTGCAGATAACAGGATCTTACTGCGACATCAAGATAAACTACTTGCATGGCTTGAGTCAATTAACCTTCTGATTATCTTCTTGATTAGGGTTACTCATCACAAGTTCAACCTGCTTGTTGAGTCCTTCATAAAAAAAAGCCTCAAACCAGTGAATTTTAATTGTATCAGATCTAGTTTTTAGTGCCACATTTTAAATTGTAAAGGTAAATTTAAAAAAGGTATCAGTGTATACATATACATACATAATTATTAAATTGCAAGATCCCTAGCATTCACTTGGGAGCAGTTTTACTGTATTTTTTGTGCCTTTGTTTTTTACCTAGACTTGTCTTCCCAAAACATCCAAGCTGGTGTACAAGTTAATATCTCTTTCTGGAAGAAAAGACAACTGAAAAAATAACCCATCACTGATACTTTGAGTTAATCATATAACCAATATGTGATCGTAGGGGTTATATGATCGTTTCAGGGCTACAGGAATGGAGCTAGTGGCTGGATGCGGAGGTGATAGCGATTCTCATCTTCTCTTTGTGGCCAAGTGATTATGTTATTAAGTGAAGACCCCTGGCGCTGAACGCTCCACTGCGTCCCATTATTGAGAAATGGGCGACGCGCTAAAAGAGACGGCCGCAGAGATGGTGTTGTGTTCTGACCCTGGAGGCTAAGAGGGGAACACAAAAGGCTCTTTGGCAGAGACGACTCCAAATAGAGTCATAAATCAAGGTCTTACCTCAACAAGATCAGCAGCGCTGGTTACAGTTACGCTCTCAAACCCCAAACAACCCCATGCACAGAATCGAACTCTTACACTTGTGTTTTGTTGGAGTCCTTCTGACAAGAACCAACGCTGGCGGAGCCAACAAAAGATTAGCCAACTACGCTTGTGCATTAGAGGAGTTTGAGGCATTTAAATACACTATATTCTCAAATAAAAGACGTATGTCCTAACAACAAAACAAAATGACATAGTCCCAAATATTGAAAACTTGCCAGGTCCAAAATAACTGGCATCAAATACTCAAATTCATACTCTGCTTTACTTATTCTTTGATAAGACACTTTCTGATTTAAATTACAATTTTTGTGAAGTTCTTTTGCAGCTCCTTTAATGTTTCCTCTATTATATGTTTGGCATCTTTTTTTGAAATGGAATAGTTTGTCATTTTGGGAAATTATCTTATTTGCTATATTGCTGATAGTTAGATGAAAATATCAAGAAACAAGTAAAAAAACCGCTCTGGTTTTATGAGGGTTTCAACATGTCAGGAAGACACTGCGCCCCCGCCAAGAAATAGTCCAGGACGTAACCCCCGTAAAACCCATAATCTTCACTTTGTACAAATGTGTTCATTAGTGAACTTTGGAGGTGCTGATTTAGTTTCCTTTGGCTTCCAGTCTTTATGCTAAGCTAAGCTAACCTGCGGCTGTCTGTAGCTTCATTTGTAGCGTACAGACACGAAACTGGTATCAATCTTCTCCAACTCTCAGCTGGAATGCGAACAAGTGTTTTTCCCCAAATGTCAAATGTCTGCTTAATTAAGAGTTTTGGTATTGGCACCAAAGGTATCATCAGTGCTAGATCTGAAAATGACCCGACCCCAAAACTGTTAAAGCAGCTCAGCTGAGGTGAAATTCTCACTGAGCTCAAACATCCCGCTTTGCTTCTCCTGAAACCAGACGCCTGGCCCAATGATTACCCCTGGTCCTGGGGTTACCATGGCAACAGCCCTGGCTCAGTCTACCTTCTCTGCCCTCCGAGTCCAATCCTGTACAGATTAGATATGACCATCATACACAGGAACCGAATCCTCTGGGATTATATCACAGAAACAGGAGACATACGTACTCTCCTCTCAGGTTCCAGACTGAAGCGACCCTCCAAACAACTCAAAGGATGGTTTTAAAACCCTCATGTCGCCTGCAGACCAAATGTCTGTTTTCTGTCAGCTACGAAAAAAGAAAAAAGAAAAATTGGTGGCTCGGGCCAAAGAGAAGAGACAGAGAAAAGGGAAAAAATCCTGCTGGATGATGTCAGAGATGCTCAAATACACATTTAATGCATTAATGAGGCTTCATGGCCAAAAGCTATTAGGACGTGAACATTTAGACGCATCACATTCATGTTGACATAAAGGGCGAAGCTTTGTAGAGACGACGGAGGGTTCGTCTGTAGCGCTGGCCACCAGTCTGCTTCCTGCACAGAGGAGCCTGAGGGAAGACATGAGCTCTGTACGAGTGTGTGTGTGTGTGTGTGTGGATATCAATGACTTGGATTAGATGCACTCCATTTAGTCCCAAGAATGCAGCCATTAGGCCAAACGCATCTCCCACATGGATGAGCCTCAGGGCACGTTTCAAAAAACAGGGTGGGACCGAAGGTAGCTCTGTCCCCCCCCCCCCCTCAAACACCCACACACACACACACAAGCATCATCATCATCATCATCATCATCATGCAAAGAAAGGTATCATAC
>JAVQJD010005378.1:0-37448 GCA_036023655.1 Nannoperca australis
ACGTTGGGTCTTTGTGTGTGTGGAAGTTGGTCTCGACCGGCTCCATGTGATTGAGTGCCCTGAGATAACTTTGTTATGATATGGCGCTATATAAATAAAATTGAATTGAAATTGAATAATTACTTAACAGGTGCTGCAGAATGTCATGTTGTCCAGCTCTGTTTACCAGCACTGTACAGTATCATTTATTTGTCCTTTCAGAAAAAATTCCTGTTACTCCCTTGTTTCCCATAGTCTGGTTTCTTCCACTGTGCCTACAATAAAGTACCAGTAAGAACAGGTAAGTATGTTATATGTGTTGATTTATACAATGAAATAACACGGCACATTGCAGGAAGTTATACCGTAAATTACGAGCTGTTATGCAGTAAATTGTGGGCTGTATTATGAAGTGTTACCAAACTATATTTAGTCTAACATACCCTTTAAAAAGAGTGATTTTAAAGTAGATATGTGAAGGTTATGTTTCTAAAGCAAACGTCTTTCTACAAAAGTGCACCTTCAGCCCACTGTAATTATTTTGTTTATTTTCAGGCATGGAGTTAAACTGTAGTGTGGCAGCCAGCCAGACACACAGCCACAGCAGGAAGTCTGTGTTCGCCTGTCAAGCAGTCGAGGCAAAGTGACTCCACGGTCCTGGAACAGCGGCCTTGTCTCTGCAGCTTCCCCTCATGTTGTCTCGCTCTCAGCAGCGCACATTAACATTTTATAGAGGAGAAGTCAATGCGTCTACCCCCAAAAAATGTTTTTATTGGAATTTGTGGTGGAACATTTTGCCATCCTGACACTGGCCATTCATGTTCATTTCACCTCCCTCAGGAGCTCCTGCTCTATTGTTGCTGGAATCACAGCACTGTCCACTAAAATGTCGAATGCTCGCTCCTTGTATTTTGCATAGTGAGTATAATGACTCATCCTCTTACAGAAGAGCTAATTTTAGCATCCATTTAGCAAAGAAGTGTTCCACCATTATGACAAGTGACCCCTATTTCTTTTCATGGAAACGACTGCTTCCTGCTTGAATCAGAGAATGGCCAGCAGGCACATAATTCAAATACTGTCCAGAAAAGCGCTGTGCCTGCAGATTACAAAAAAGGCCTTGAACTGCATGAAATATTAAAGCATTAGAACCAGATGAGGAAGTAAGCCACAAGACCTCTCCAGTGTCTAGACACAGATGAGAAGATGAGAATTTCGAGTTGGTGACATTGCGAAAAATGTCTTGCCTTCATCCTCCATCGGAGCCAATGAATAAACTGCAGAAAGTGGACAATCCATTCAGAGTTTGGGAGGCTGATGGAAGGAAGGTGCTACCACAGACATTTAGGCAGGGGTGATTGTGTAGCAGACATAGTACTGTTAGTTCTAAAGTTGAGGCTGTACATGCATTTAAAGGATAATCACATCCTAGGTAAGAGTGGCATTTGAATAATTACACAAAAAACACAAATAAAAGAAGACAGAAATAAGTAAGTCTGCAAACATGGACATGAATGCACAGAGAAAGAATGAGCAAGAGCAGCCAGAAGTTAAAGAAAGTAAAATAGTCTAAATGAAAAGAGACACAAAGAGCAGCGATGAAAAAAGGGAGAGCGAAAACTCAGATCAGGGATAATCAAGCGTGAGGCAGTTGTGCAAAATTTACAGCTGTAATTTAGAATCCCACAGCCCTGGCATCTGGATGAAGAGGGAGGCACAACAGATTCTCATTTGCCAGAAACAGTCCATGCTTGGTGGGTGATTCTGTCACTGCTTCCCTCTCTCCTCTCCTCCTCCTCTTCCTCTCTCTCTCTCTCTGTCTTTGGAGTGCTTCACCATCCTGCACATTGCACAAATGAAACCTGCGTCACACGGCAGGCAGCATATCTCCAGTATACCTGAGCATCCAGCCTTGAAGACACAACGCTGTGAGGGATCATTTCAATTGTGGAGGGCAAAAAAGAGAAATGTGAATTGATAGACTCAGCAGACAAAGAGAAGGGCGTTTTTGCTTTAGGGCACGTTAAGCCATTTCATTTTTTTTAAGTAACAATTTCTGACATCTTTATATCCACCCAACATGCAAATGTTCTCCAGTGAATATTCTTACCCATTTTCAGGGGTCCTACATGTTGATGTGGTTGCCAGGGATTATAGATATGCACTATTTCAGGGCCCCAAGAGAGCAGTTTCCACTGGTACCAGATTTACTAGCAGCATCCCTGTAGGGCGAGAATACAAGGCAGAGACCACAGGGGTAATTTAAAGTCCTATTTAATTTCCCAGAAGGGAACTGCAGAAACCAAAAGAGATAAAGTCCATCTACTGTACATGTATTTACAAAATTAATTGGGTAATGAACTCTCTTAGCCGACAACATTTACCTGTACTCCATCAAAAATATCCATTCATATATTTTCAGCGGATTGCACAGGTCTAAGTACGTCCTCCCTAGACATCCCAAAGGGTTTCCAGGTCAGATGGGGAGTATGGATTCCTCCAGTGAGTCTTTGGGTTGTTTTAAATGCAGGACACCAGCAAACGTTTGCCTCGTAGCGACAGGAGCAAGCAGCAGCTCCAACCCTCCGTAGTTGGGTACACTGGATACGTTCAGGCACAGTACTGCTGTGAAAATGCCACATTTTGGCAGCACTAAGAGCACAGTAATCATTGTAGTTAGATGCCTAAGTAAGAAGAAAAGGTTTAAAGAAAAGACTCGAGGCATGAAAATAACTTTCAGGTAGCATATACTCGTGTAAAATGCAAGTCAAATGTTAATTGTTACGCGTCTGGTGCAGACATCTGTTTAGCCTTCAAACTGAAGCCTTTCTCTTCCTTCAAATGCCGCTGAATCATGGCCTTTATAGACAGTCTGTAAGAGTCCAGACATACAGCCTGCGAAGGAAATGTCTCTCTCCACCTTAATAATCCAGGAGCATACCTCTGACTTCGGGTGTTAATCCTGTAGCCTCCCTTGCAAGCGAGACCTTGTGATACTTAAAATTCTTCACATGAAAAATCTTGAGGGGGCAATTCGGACTTTTCAGCTGATCAGGTCACAAGTTGTAAAGGCACATGTAGGTTCTAAAAGTATAGTACGAGAGAAACTTCAGGTTTTTGATGTGTCAAAAAAACACCTGGAAACATGGCCTCACCGTACTCTATCTTCAGACAATAAACCACAGAACATGTCAGTCAGATACAATCATTTAAAATAGAACACACTGTTTTGTTTTAGGTCAGGTTCACGTTGCTGCACTACTTGTTTTACAGAGCAAGTCGCAAATGAAATTCGAAGGGGCTGAGATACACAAGGTGAAGTTATGTGCCAAGACATTTTCTCTTGCACCCTACAACAACGCCATTTCTCAGTGGAACACATTTTTGGATTGTGTAATACCATGATCAGATCTGCTGTGTGTTTGATCACCAGTGTTGGGCAGTAAAGCGTTACAGTAATACTATAGCTTTTAGACAGATCCATGGAAAAATACCGGTCACAGGCAACAGAGGACCTCCAAGTAATAAATCATCAGTTTGAGCCAGGTGTGCTTTTCATCCAGCCTGTAACTTTTATGGATTCATAGGCTGCAGGGGAAAAAACCTCAGATGTGCTTATCTGCGATTACTCTGACATCCACACGGAGGCGCACTGCAACGTCTGAATTTTGAGGAGAAAGAATGCAATTATCAATTTTGTGGGTAGTAACCACAGACTGTATATGAAGACATGACATTCTCGACATCTCGATCGCCCCCTGGTCATGGGCCAAACTGAAAAATCCAACTACACATCAACTAAAATGTTCACAATGATGGTTTGTGTCATTTTAGGTAGTTCTTATTACCCTGATGTTTGTTCAATTGTTCGTTTTACTGATCAGTTTGGTTTTAATTAGTTAGTTAATGCTATAAAAACGGCCATGATTGACTCAACTGTGAAGTGTGCTCACAATTGGTTCAGGTGGGAGTATGGGCGGGACTTCGAGCTGCGCATCACTACTGCGCAGACTCAGGTCTAAATGACATCACCAGCACAGGATGGCAGCGCCTGTACCCTGGTTAGTTTGGCTTCATTTTTGTACAGTGGGAGGAAGTGGAGACACATCATCCATCTGTATGTACCGTCTATGGATGTAACGGAAAAGAAATATAAGGAATGACTGTCGGCAGGGTGTTGGAACTAAAGTAATAAATTAACAAGCCCAACACTGTTGATCACGGCTCATTGCTTTTTTTTAAGTAACAATTTCTGACATCTTTATATCCACCCAACATGCAAATGTTCTCCAGTGAATATTGCTTCATTGCTTCTAAGACATGTTCCTCTTGTATTTTATCAATGTAACTGCAAGGTAAATTGTAAAGTACACCAACAGTCTACACTGGGACAAGGTCTGCTGTTGATATTGTTTAAACTAGGGTTACATTACAGCACCACTCAGTTATATTCATTTAAATGAATGGCCAAGTGGTGCATCTTCCCTCCACAGCTTTCAAACTCTGGTTAGCCAGAAGAACAGCCTGCAGTTTAATTAGAAAGCTTGGCTCCATTGTGTGTGTGTGTGTGTGTGTGTGGGTTGTCACTGATTGAGCACTCTGTCTTCAAACCCATTTAGTAGACAAGAACGCAGGACGAAACCTTAAGGAGGAGGAGGAGGAAGAAGGAGATGCTGTGATTGTATCAGAAACCTAACAAGGGAGAAGATGAGAACACTTCCTGTAATGCACGAGCGTGCAGGTCTTCATTCCACCAGGTAATTCCACCTATTAGCATTTCCATTAAAGGAGCGGGAGGAGCTTGTCAGTGACATTAGTTGGCACAGACTTCAGGTGAAATGAAAGCAGAGAACTCTGCCAGGACGTCGTCACAGCTTGGCTTGCAGCTATCTAAACAAGCTAAATGTGTTGGCTGTACAGAGCGTGGCTTTGCTGCCCTGTGGATTACAAGCCCACCGATGGCACTAGCGGCACCACCAACCTTACTGGACCTGTAGCAGTATCGAGTAAATGCCATAATGCTCCCATGATGTCTTCCTATGGTGGGAGTGGGCCACCGCTGCCTCCTCGCCTGTGGTTTCGCTGTGTAATGAAATATGTCTCCCTTGATGTATGGCTGCAGGAGAAGCCCAAATCGAAAATTGAATCACACTAACTTAATTTGTGGTCGGGGCAATCAAATTACTTGTTTTGGCTGCAGTGCTGACGATGAATTCATCTTTGTGACAAAGCTGTCATGGCAGCGTAAAGGGGGCGGAGGAGACAGAGTGTATATGTGTGTACGTATGTACTGTATTGGGTAATGGTGAGAAGAAGTTAGCAGCCGAATCTGCCAGCTGTGCTGTTGTGTGCAGTATTGTGCTGGTGTGGTGCCCACTGGTGTGGTGTGGTGTGGTCAGTGAAACGCGAGGCATTCTCAGGAGATTCATAATACCAACAATAAAAGTGTTTTTTTTTGTGAGCAAAAAATGTGAGCAGCTCACGCAGGCTTCAGCTGCCCCGTGGAGCAGTTTGCAGGAAAAGTGTCAGAAAGTGTCGACATCTAGAGTATGTGTCCATTTCTCACTGCAGATGAACGGCTTGACATCAGTGCCTCAAGACACAAGTCTTGATGTGGTTGAGGCTGAGCTGTACCTCTCATTAAAGGGTCAGTTAATCCGAATGGCAAAAAAAACAACACATTTTCTCACTTACTCCTTGTGGCATCAAGCCATACGGATAGTTTCTGTTTGATTTACCGAAGCTTTCAGACATCTATGAAATGTCTTCCTTCATTCCAGTACATTGCAGGTTAAAGGGACTTTTTTCTGTGGTGCTCACAGCACTGAAATAGTACATTTAAACAAGACTATGGCCTCATTCAGACCGACTTTCCCAGCTAGCAGGAAACATTTCCACAGTACCTACAAGTTCAAATAATGTTTTAAAGAAAACAATGTAATGAGTATCCTATCCTAAAATAATAACACTCTGGGAACATTAAAAACACTTTTAAACAGTGTGCAGACAAACTGTTCTGCATTTTAAGAAGCTTCTTAGAGAACGTTATCCTATCTTTAAGGAAAACATTCTAGGAACAAAATAAACCTTCCAGCTTAAAACATTACTAGAACATTGCATGGTAATATTCCCAGAACGTTTTTAGAACAAAACATTTCTAGCTGGGTTAGTTCTGCATGAAAAAACACAACGGAGGCAGTAAAAACATGCGCTGGCCAATCAAATACATGCAAGTCCTAATCCACCAGGAAGTACTTTCAGAGAACTATTGACAGCGATTTGCTCACTAATCTCTTGTGGTAAGTGGGGAAAAAATTATTTGGGTGTCCAAACCCCTTAACATGGTGCACTTTGAGTTGAATTCAGACATGTAAAAAAAAAAAAAAAAATCCTCATCCCTGGCCTTGGTTTGGAAATATTTTTGGGGAGTCTCTCAAAACTTCTCACCTTCTTCACACCTAAGGCATACTCTCAGTCACGACAAATGTGACAAAATAAACCAAAGAAAAAAAAAACACCCGACTGCAAACTTCCATATTGCCCGAAAGATGTCACAATGATGAGCTGTACCTTTAGCAGGTCGTGCCATGGGCTTTTTTGGGGAAGGAAGTGTGACATGGTGAAACTCAGCAATGGACTCCTTCAGGAAGTTAGGATGATCTGAGGAGACAGAGGGGGCGGGGGCAGCGTTTGTGTGTCACTCCGTCCTTCCCTTCACTTCACACGTTGTGAAGACCAATGCCGCGGGGCAGAATAGTTACGCGCCAAATAAATCCCATAAAAGCAGAAATAACAGAGTTTTTATCCACCGAGGTGAACACGCCAAGCAGAATTAACAAGTTGCAAGATTTGTTCCCTGTTCAACCAATTTTACCAATTGGGAATAAGTGTGTGATGGGCCATCGCAAATAAAGCCTGTCCATGCATACACGCGTACTTCACATCTGAAGACGATTCACACTGATTAATGCAACACACACGTACAGGAACACACATTTAAAAGGGACGATACCCTTTTTTTCCCTTTGGGGAGCAAATGACATCCAAGCAGAAAATATACAAAACATGACTGTGATGTGGTGATGAATAAACCTCCTTGTATCCAGTCAGTTTTAGCAGCTCAAACACAACACAATTCTATGGGTTAGGTCCATAAAACACAGTTTGAATGGTGTTCTTGGTATGCTAGTACAGATGTGATCTGAATTCTTACAGGGATATAAACCCACTTACACTCAGTTTATTCACATTTTATTTGATGTTTTCTAGCTTCATGACATTATTTATAGGGCAGAATGATGTCAAATGACGTACAAAGAAGAAACAATCAAAAAGGGTGCGTGTATTGTATTCACAAGTTTTATACTGTAAATCACTTTGAACAAAATGCCACACAAACACTTATAGATGTTATGCTGTGTTTTTTGTGTAGTTTGTGCATTTCTGCACTGTAGATGAATTAACAGACTCATGAAACTTGAAAAACTTGAGATATGTAATACATCACAGTCATGTCTGCTTTTTTTAATGTTGGTGTTACATTAAAATTGTGTGGTAATGTAGTTTCAGCACAGATTAATTGGAAAAGTCAGGGAAGTTTGCCTTCAAGGCTCTCTGCCAGAAAGTCTTTCTGACACGTGGTGAACGTTGTGAAACGGCCACAGTTTGGTTAGGTTTAGGAAAAGATCGTGGTTTGGGTTAAAATAATAAGAGAACAGTCTCCTGGGTGAAAGTCTGGCATCATACCCTTACATCCACCCGAACCTCCTTGCTACATAGCCTTTGCCACTCTTCATACTATGTCACCTGACTTCCTAAAAGCTTTCTGGCAGAAGGCTTTCTGTGTGCAGAGCACACAATGGTCCAGGGCTCTTCAGCTTGATGCAAAGTCTGGAACATCTAAAAGAGGAGGAGTACGCCTTCAGGTATCTCCAAAGTTGTCTTATGTACATGTTGTATCTTGTTAACTGGCTAGCTAGCAACTGTTGGTTGAGTTGGAGGGTCCAATTCCAGTTCCGCTTAAACTGGAATTTTGCTTCTGCAGATACACGTAAACATCTTTGCAAACGTGCAGATAAGGGTGTTATGGGTAACTGAGTCACAGACACACACCTCCCAAATCTCAACAACGCGTAGTGTGGACGGGCACGGCAAGCAAGCTGATGGGATGATCCAACATGTTGGGAAATGTTCTGTACTGTTTCTTTCAGAGTTTGGGTGTTTCAGCAGGAAACTAAACTTCATATGTTTTGCTCATCTTGTCATTGTCGCATCCGTTTACATTGATACGTTTGAAGTCTTTCACATTTGTGTTCTGGATGTAGTGGTTTGTTTACCCTCTGTTTCTGACAAGCAAACGTGTCCAAACAACACACAAGTTTGCCTACGTGCAGCACGGAGAAGCTTAATTTCACTTAATTTCACCTTTATGTGGAGATACATTGCTGGTCGTAACACCTGACATTTATTACACATGATTTCACCAGCACACACTTGCATCTAACCCATCCCATATCTCATTAACAAACCCAGCACAATGAATCTGGCCCTCTGATATCTTGATTTTACTATCGTCCACAGAAACCACGCTGCTTTTGGCTTCTTAAGGACAGCATCCTAAAAATAGTCTGTGTTTACGCTCCTGTGTTTTGTTGGGCCTGTGTCCTGCTGTGACTCTGTTCCAGCTCACTGTTTTTGCATTGCCAGTGTCACCTTCGATTGTCTTAAGAAGAGAGGGAGCAGATGAGGAAAAGGTGGACAGGAAACAAAGACAAGGCTACAGCAGAGTCAAAGATGAAAGGAGCGAAATTTGGAAAGTTGAGGGGAGGACTTTAGAAAGAGACAGCTTTTAAGAAAGTGAGTGGGGTGGAGGGAGAGCGCTCCGGGGAGAGTACAGAGATGGAGTTTTAAAAAAAAGAAAGAAAAAGAGAGAAAGAGAGAGAGAGCGGGCAGACTGAATGAAAACAGCTGAAGAGAGAGAAGGAAGTAAAGATGCAGAGGGGGGGAAACAAAGTGTCAAAGAAAGCGACTGCTCTTTTGATAGCTCTCTTCATGTCCTGGCGGGGCACCACTCTGCTGTCAGGTCCACCTTCCCCGGACATGGACCGCTTGTCATGTTAATGGCCTGGAAGGAAGACCATGTCACTTTATCACCTCACTGCGACGCCAACACGGCCGTGGCTTTTGTCTCCCCGGCTCCCTCTCCGCACCACGACTCCCTGGAAGTGGCTAATTGATCCTGGGAGACGGGCTTTTTTGTGTCTCAGGGGCTGATGAACAATGTGAGAAATATGTGAGAAACGCTGATAAAGGGAAAAAAAAGAAAGAGAACAGGATGTGTGCTCGGCTCGGGATAATGTAGCCCACTGTCTGCTGCTGTGCTATCTCATTTCCCCACACAAAAGTAACATCGCCACTTTGTAAATGAAAGTCAGTCAGGCGAAAGATGCCTCTCACGCTCTGGCAGGCCCTTCTTGAGATAATGGGTGCATGCACATTATTTCTGTAGACACAAGATCGACTCAAAAAAAGCGGTGTGTGGGTAGTAAATGAAATTCATTCAAGTGAGTGTGTGTGTGTGTGTAGCTGTATCCAATCCTCCAAGTTTTCCTCAGTATTCTCACAGGAATGTAGAGAATGATCGGTGGGCTTATTTCCTATAACATGCATGCAACTGCTTCACAGTAAGACTCCGTATCTTGACTCATGCTGCATCCAAACTCTCCTTGTCTGAAGCGGCTGGAGGAGTTATTGTTTACTCATCTGCCTGTTGATGCTAAATGCCCTGGGATGCAAATGAGAGGGGTTAAACAAAACGGTTGAGCAAACAAAATGGAAAAATAAATCAGCTACATTTCAAGGAGGAGGAGGAGGAGGAGGAGGAGGAGGAGGAGGAGGAGAAGGAGAAGGTTTGGGCTACAGAGAGCTGCTGGAAACTCGCCAGGAGAACAGAAGGGTGGAAAGCCATCTAAAGGAGGCGAGAATCTCCCCTCCTTCAATAGCTCTGGCCTTGTCAGATATGGTTATGCTTATTGGAGACACAGGCGAGGGGGGTCACTGCACCAGCATGCCTCGGAACATCACCTCGCCTGGGCTATGATAAGAATAGTGCACTGAATCATAGCTTACAGTGCAGTTATGTGTATGGATGATGCATGGTGAATGAATTGAAGATAAAAACCAGGGAACTGGATGTGCTGGACACAGCTAAACTTCTCCTCAACGCAGGGTGTGCAAGTGTGTGTGTGTGTGTGTGTGTGTGTGTGTGTGTGTGCAGAGATCCAATCGCCTTGTGAATCACAATTTTCAAGGCTCAAGGATCCTTGGAAGGCTGAATCTTACGCGCCAATCATGTGGGTGCTCCGGTGCACAAGCACCCACCAGAATGGGTGTCATTTATGCTATTTATGCTTTTTGACTTGCAGTAGTTGCTTTTATCTTTACTTACCTTTTTTAACTTACAATGTGCATTTGCAAAACAAAACCCCCTGCATATTTAAAACAAATGCAGCCTTTATTAAGGTTATTAATTACACCGGTTCTTTTCCTGCTTGGACGTCAAAACGTCTGCTGTGAAAAAGGTCTATTCATTGACTTCGATCCTGGGTATTGAATTTTTTTGTTCACGATTCAAGCTGAGCCCTAAAGTCCTGCTTTTGAGAGATGCTGATTGGGACAGAGTGCAGAACCCCCCTGGAGCAAGTCTGCCATGATTTAAGATTTAAGAAAAACAACCAAAGGGCAGTTCAACAGTTATAAACACACTTAAAAACATTAGCTTTCCCTCTATTTTCTGACAGCACCGCTATCCCATCTCATCCTACTCCTCCCATGTCCTCTCCACCCACATCCCCCTCTCTCCCTCTTTCATACCCTAATCGTTGAGACTTACAGAAAAATCAATTTCCACTCCCGGTGGAGAGGCCCAGTGTTTCACTACTGTGTCTGATTGATGACGTGCAGACGCCATCTCACACCCCGCTGCTTTTTATAGCACCTCTGAGTTGGTCGCCATTCAGTGCATTTTTATGGCAAATAATAACAGGAGATGTAATAGCTATTCCCCCTGGTGAGTAAATCTGAGCAGGGAGACAAGAGGATGGCCCGCCCAGACAGCTGGAGGACAGTCCCATGTCAACAAGTTACTTAGGCTGAATGATTGGGTACATGGCTGTGATGGGCTCGGGGCAATTCAGCAATCCGACGTGAAGGCTGTTTCTGAGATCACTGGCGTCCAATCTGAGCTCTCAGTTCTCAACGTGACAACAATGTCCACCGTTTTAATACTGCAGAGTGGCCAGCTAGTAAAATACGCTCAGCCTCAACACAGCCAATCACATGATTGCAACTTAATACATACAGTAGAGCATGCAGACGCGTCCAAGAAGCTTTGTTGCCATTTGACTACACATGGACAATACACGTGATTGAAGTGCGTGCACGTGGGCGGGTATCGTTGGCGCCACCTGACATTTTCACACATCCTCAGGAAATGGTGTGAACAAAAACATGCATGCTCAGTGAGAGAAAACACGCCGTCTCAGAGACAGGTCACACAGAGGATGACAAGAGACACACTCATACGACACCCTCTGTTCTTAGATCCTTAGAACGGGAAAAAGTGGAAGAAACCTCAGGAAGAGCAGCAGAGGAGGGATTGGGTGTGGGAGTGGATCTGGATGAATAGACCAACATAGTCAAATTACAGCACGGACAATCAGGATTACACAGTTATAGATAGATTATAAACATTTGACGGACGTGGATCGAGAGGGAACAATTAGCAACTTCAGGTGTCGCCAAACTGAAAGGACCTGAGCCACACGGCCTCCCCTCTCTACCACGGAGACCTGGAAGAGGACAGACAACAGACTCACGAGAGGAACAGCTCCACCATTCACACAGACAGGAGAAAAAATCCACGCAGGGACGGACGAGGACAACATGGAGAGAGAGAGAGGAGAGGCCCAATCTAATGGAGGACAAAGAACCAGATCGACATCCAAACTCCTGGAATAAGGCAGGTCCCAGGACGGCTGATGCTCCAGCACAGAAACGCCTGAGTGAAAAGAGAGGACATGGAGAAGAAACTAGGGAGCGAGAACGAATGAAAGACACAGAAAGAGAGAAATAGACACACAACTGTGAGTCAAAAGATGTACAGTACTCTCGTCAGCAGGACAAACAGACTGTAAGTACTAGTCTTAATACATTCATTGAGACTGAGATCAACCCGCTGGACGGATAATGGTGCCAAGTACAAGGTTATCAAAAATGGGCAGCTAACTTTTTTTCAATTTTATGATGAAAAGATGAGTTTGAAGTTTGGATTTAAAGGCCTCAACGTAGTCAGGCTGCCTGATATCAACAGGGGAGTTATTCCTGAGGGAGGGGGCACGACAGGAAAAGGCACTGCAGCCAGCGGACTTCTATTAAACTCTGAGGACAGACAGGATCCCTGGATCCTGACAGAGCGTGTAACACGGGAGGAAATATAAGGTTTGTGGAGATCAGACAGGAACAAAAAGGCGAGCCCATTTACAGGTGTCTAAGTCATCAGAAGCACCTTAAAGTTCTCCTGTTAGTTAAGATTCTTGCTGCAGCATTCTGACCCGTACTGGCATGTTGTCTGTCTGACAACAAGACGTTGCATCAGCCTTGCCACTGCTTAGGTAGGCACTCAATCCACAGCTGCTCCATAGCAGCTCAGTGGGGGAAGATAAGAGCCTCGGAGACTCTGAGAAACTACCCTGGTTAAAAAGAATATTGAGAAAATGGAAAAAAAAAACTAGATTACAGAAGAATAAAAATATTTAGCCTTTCCCAACAAATCTCAATTTGTGTTGCAGCAAGCTGCTCCGTGTCAGACATTTATGCAGGTAGACAGAGCGTAATGGTGTGGGCAGTGTTTTCTTGGCATACATGATATCCCATTAATAGCATCATTAGAATGCCACAGTGTACCTGAGCCTCGCTGCTGATCAGGTGCAGCCTCTCCTGTCTGTCTTGTTTTTCTCAAGTGGATTTTTCCAGCCGGGTGAAGTCAGGACGATTCATGGCCTTTAGTCCACTCCACTGACCTGCACCAGCTCCTCACATCCACATTTGTAATGAGGTAAAACAGGAAAAATCTGCAGTAAAGACATTTTAAGACCTCCAAGACTTCATGTCATACTGAAAATGAAGGATTTAAGCGTACGCAACATCTACAATATTTATGCTTCAGTTCAGGCGCATGATTAAGATCATTATAGTGAGTTAATAATCAGTTAAGCTGCAGGTTAGCTGCTCATTTTTACTTTTTCGACTGTGTGTGAAAATGTCTCTGAAAGTGTCGGCTTAGGGAACTGTCTCTCTCCCTCTGCAAACCAATAAAGCTGAAATGCAATGGAAATGTCAAATTGAATAGTCAGTCGCTGCGACCGGCATCGCAACTGCATCTACAGTAAGTACTGAGACAAACAACGTTTAACCATCTTTATTTATCCAGGGAAGGATTTTGCTGAACATGCACCCATTCATACGCTCCTATATGTTCACACCTGGGAGCTGTAGCTGCAGACAGACGCTCGCCTGGTGCTGTACTACAATCTGCCGAACAGCTCACATGAAGCAAATACAATGCTAAGGTCACTTGTGGTCAGACAGCCCAATAACTGCATCAACTTTGGAAGAATATTATCAGCCTCACAGCGCTGTCCTTTGGCTGCCAGACAACACAGCCTCCTGTTTGTGCCTCTGCGCTACACTGGGTTGCTACAGTGCCGAATACACGGATGACTCAGCTGTCCAGGCTCACGGCTAATGGAGACCTTTACCTCCCCATGACCTGCCTCACATACAGACAGTGGTAACGCAAGCTGGTGGGAGGAAATGTTGGTCACCAGTGACATGCCAGCAAACACTAGAACCAATGCAGAGTGCCATTTGTTGATGCCACTGGGAATTAAACGTTGGAATTTTTCAAACTACGTCACGGTGCTGCCAACATGCAAAAGGCCCAGTGCAGCTTTAAGTTCGAACTGGCCCAGTGCAGCTTTAAGTTCAAACTGGCCCAGTTTTTCGTTCAAACTGGCCCAGTTTTTCGTCCCTTCCTGGCCTGCTTCTGTTTGTGTTTACGGCACGGTTAGTTCAACTTTCATTCCCTCATCCCAAAAACTTACTGATTCTGTATTTGTGCTAGAGCTTTAAGTCACCATATCGTCCCACTTTTTGCTGCTGGCAGCTGACAAACAGATGATTACATAAACAGAAAATCTCTCCACATACCTTTCTGACGCGCCAGCCCTGGGGAACATTAACTGGCAGGGTAAACAATGCTAAAGCTGGCGGGAGAACGTGTTTGAAGCGTCCTTAGAGAGCAGCAGATCTCAGGCGGGCTAAACTGCTGTCAAGTTCATCAATACTGGCTTTACACCACAGTGCACAGAGACAGCCCGAGTCCTGGCTTCAGGCTCCTGCTTTAAACAACTCCAGAGCTTGCTATCGAACTCCTCTGGTTGGCCGTCAATATCGCCTCTGTCTCCGTCTTTCTCTTCACAGCCGTTAGCCACGTCAGAGAGACAGAGTTGGAGGGAGGTTGTGCAGTGTGAGAGACAAAGTGTTTTTATAACCATAGGGAGGCAGACGGGTGTTTTGTTTCAGAGAAATTCTTGGTGAATAGTCGGGAAGAACCGAGTATCCAGCTAGCACTCTGCATGTGAACTTCACTCGTGCTGAACTCTTTCCAACTGAACTTAAGTCCTGCAAGTTTTTCCTCCAGCTCCACTCCTTCACACCTGATCTACACACTTTTACAAGAGCTATTCATTTTCATGACACCTTAATTAGACCAAGAGTGCAGCCGTCAAGCTGAAGCAAAGACCTGTGCTCCGTCCCACACCGCCCGTGATCCCTGGAGAGAAAATGAATTGTGTCCCTCGTTCAGTGGTCGCCTTCACTGTTTGCACTTTGATCCTTCTGCTACTTTGAATTTCCTCAGACCTTCGGCCTTAAAAGGGGAACTCCACTGAGTTTACAAATCATGATCAGTTTACCCATTTTGAGTTCTCCTCAGCCAGAAGAAACCATTTTATAACGTCTCCTGTGGCTTTGGAGCTTTGCTCTGGCTGGGATTGAACTTGGAAACTAAAAACTTTTAATGGAAGGTCTGTGTTACAAAGTCGGGGGAGTTTTTAAAGACGTGGCAGGGTGAGGCTTACGAAAAGTATTCATTAAAGACAGCAAAACCCTTAAATATTCTTATATGTTTCTAGATCGTGTCTAGACACGAAGAATGAATTGCACAATATTCTGAGGAGTAGGGTTATCTTGTGGCCTGGATATTTAGTAATTATTCATATTACAAATGTCAATATAATTTTGAACGGGCGTTCTGGTTTCACTTTGGATCTATTGCAAACTGTCTTTGTCACATCATACATTTCTATATAACCCTGCTCTGCCTCGGTATGAGCTGTTCCGCGAAAGAGATAAGAATGGTTCAGTCGAGACACAGGAGCAGATGGTACGAATACATTCCCTTTATTTAACTGCATTAACCTCTTGTTGGGTTTGCAGCGGAGAGCCAATACGTCACACGGCGAGTTCCTCCCTCTGGGTTGGGAGTGAGTTGCTGCACCAAATAGATGGTTGTTCAAGTATTTCGGGGTCCTGTTGACAAGTGAGGGTAAAACGGAGCATGAGATCGACAGATAGGTGCAGCATCAGCAGTACAGTAATGCAGGGGTAGTACCGGACCGCTGGGGAGCTGAGCCAGAAGGTAAAGCTCTCAGTTTACCAGTCGATCCGTGTTCCATTGCTCATGAGCTTAGGGTAGTGACCAAAAGAATGAAATCGCAGATACATGTGGCTGAAATAAGTTTCCTCCTACAGGGTGGCTGTGCTCACTCTTAGAAACAGGGTAAGCAGCAAAGACATCCGGAGGGAGCTCCAAGTCGAAAAGATCCAGTTGAGGTGGTTTGGGCAACTAATCAGGATGCGTCCTGCGTGTTGTCCTTTGGAGGTTTTCCAGCCTCGTCCAACTTGTTAGAGCCCAGAACATGCAGGATCATGTTAGGCATATTAGACTGATGCAAATCATGCAGTTTTTTACTGTCCAAGACCTCCTTTCAGACCTTGATTGTTGAGAAACACAGGTGTAGGATACCATTCTCTTGTAGTGTGTAGTGCATTAAAACTTCTCCAAGGATTTAAAGTTTCATGTAAACTGATGGACTCACACTGCTTTTTATTCATGAGCAATGCCGACTACTCATGCTGAGAAACTTAAGGTAATTCGATGATTTTACTAGAAATCTTTTTATCTTTTCCATATTCAGTGTGCACTGGTTTGTGTTAATTTGTGTGACTGCCAGATACGGCGAGAGTTGGAGACAGCACTTATGAAATCTCTAGAGGTCATGAGAAGCTAAAGAGGGTGCAAGGAAGTGGAATAACATCCCGACGAGAGCTCTTGTGGGGGCAAACAAGCTCAAGGATGGAGGAATCACTAACGGGCAAGAGAAGCAGGCTCGGGTCCCAACAGGGGAGCGTATTCATGTGAATGTGTTGCTGTATCCCATCATTCCTCATGTCTTGGCTCAAGGTGTCAGGCCTGGACGCCTTCATGTGACAACCTTAAAGGCTGATGGAGCTTGGCCTGCTGCATCCCCAGCCTCTGCCGCCAAGCCCTTCACCTTCCCTCATTTAGGGGCATTGTCTCGCAATGAGAATCATTTGTCACCATTGACTTGCTCCTTGCAGACTCCCGTGATGTTTTTCCTGTGGCCCTAGCCCATTTCCACAGTTGGTAAACAGCTAAATCCCCCTCCCAATCAATGCAGCCCATTTAACTCGAGTTATTGACTCGGCTGCCCCTCAACATACTTGAGAAGCTGAAAAAATACAAACAAATTAGACGGGTGAGAAAGAACAACAGAAATGGTGGCGCAGACTATGAAAAGTCACATTTTCAGTAATGAGCTTTTGGCGGCGGGAGGGAAGAAAGTGACAGAGTGGGGTGGAAAGGAAGCAAAGGAAGGGGAAAAAAGCAAGGGAAAACGAGGAGGAATCAATCGATGCGAACAGATAATCACCAGGCCTACGCCCAATGTGTAAAGAGTGTGACATTGCAGAGGTAGGCACGACAGGGAAGAGATCAATGGGCTGCTTTTTGTTGATCCGTGATCCTTAACTATCTATAAGTAATTAACCTTCAGAGGAGAATGCAGGGAAGAAATAAATGGAGAAATAAGAGGGTGAATAGCAATGAGCACAAGTAAAACAGAAGCTACAATGCACTGACCAGATAACGGGACGGGAAACTAAATTACTGGTTGTCTCCACGGCTGCCTTTGCAATTTGCTACTTCTCATTCAGTTTAATTTCTGTTAGAGACTGCATTCGCTGTGAATGACAGCATCTCCCTGTGGTCTAAAGATGAGGATAGAGTCGGTGCTGTTAGAAGTAGCAGCCTCAAGTTGGGGGCAAATGTTCAAAATATTGTATTTTGGGTTTTTGATCTGGTTGTAGGGGAGAATCTAATCTGGTCGTATCATCTCTGGCCTGATGAGTACATCCTCTCTCAAAGTATATCCAGAGAAGATGGAGGAGAAGGATCTTATTAGGAGTCGGAGTGCCCTCTGTGGACACTAGTAGAAACACAAGGGCAGAGGTGCAGCCTTGCTTTTTAATAGAAAACCTGCCTGATGCCAAAAAGATAAGATTTTTCAATTTGATCCCATTTTTCTATTTTTTCCTCTTTCTATTTTTACTACTGTAGATATGACAAGCTCAGTCAAATGTACAACCTGTACTGTCAAATGAACACAGCGCAGTCACAGTGGTATCTGTACAGGGTTTAATGGCACACAAAGGCCCATACAGCACATTATCATCTGCCTTATATCTCATGAATTAAACTGAATGAATTAATGGTTTAGTAAAAGGGAGAACATGTTATTGAAAATTGTCACAATATTACACAATTATACAACAGACTGGTGGGTTCCTAAGAAGCATACATTGTGTGATACCTTTTCATAAACTTAAATCATGCCACTGGAAAATCGGATCATTCTCCAACAATGACAAAAAAAATCTTTCTCAAAAGGCTCACTGTGGCTTCAATACAATTATCAGTGAGTGCTTCTTCTTGGTTTACCAGTGAGAAAAAATGTCAAGTGTAACCTTGGCTGCCGGAGACGGTCCTTCACCAAAATGGACACCTGAAGCCAGAAAAAGTAACGATTAACTTAAGTTAAGCAAAGCCTCATTCTGCTTCATCTAATGTGCACCAGTGATGTGGTAATGAATCAAAACATGTGGTAAACTACAGCATGATCTGCAGATGGGTTAATTGTAAACAACCCTCATATAAACAACAACAACACTAACGTGGATTTCTACTGCCCTTCATCACTGGTCTAAATGAATTCTACAGCAGAAACACGTCAGATGCAAAAGAAAAGCAGCAGTACTGACCATCCGATGTAGCACTGGCACAGGTTTTCGTGCGATGTGGCTTGCTTGATGAGGAGCTCCACTTGTGTTGGCACATCCAGTGTCTCATCATGAGAAAAGTCTCGACCTGCAGGAAACAAACTTGCATCACTCGAGCTTTACCAGAAAATTCAATCTGGAATGCCTTGAATACCCTCTGATTTCAAGGACTGTATTCAATGACACCAAAGTAGTTTTAGAATTGTTTAAAATCTGGCAAGACTATTCCTGTACAGAAAAATGCGGTGGGTTGGCGCACAGAATATTACTGTGACTGAAGAAAGTAAAGTATGAGTCAAACATCTGAGCACACATGGTAGCGGAGGTAGTGATGTGAACACAACCTTTCAGTTCACCTGAGGAATTGTAACAATGCTAACAAGATATCTGGATTTACTGCAGAAACTTGTTGGGAAAAATAAAATAGTGGTACAAAAGCTGCTATTTGTCTTGAGTTTTGACCCTTTTTTAATATCTAGGTTGGTAATCTGGTGTTGGAAATTAGCTTTGGCTAACCTGGGAATCAAGACGAATCTGCAAGCTCATGTTTTATTTGCTCTGGCAGATGCGTCCGGTCCCCCTCCCATTGAGGATGCTCTCCAGCCTGACCTGGCCCGGGTCGGGACAATCACAAGCGTTCTTCTGACACGGGGCGGGTTTGATACAATGACCGTTGAGGCCTTTTTGTAAACAGCCGCGCCTGTCGCGTCAGTATTAAACAACCATTAAACAACTGCACTTAAAGCTGTTGTTGATTAAAAAATGTGCCAAACTTCCGACAGTATTCACTATAGTGCTACGTCGCTCTGATTGGATGCACGTCTGTCCAGTTGCGTAAGCTTCGGCTATATACACGTGTGCACAGTACATTAGACAATGTTTCTGCAACTGTCTATGTTTCTCTGTACTTGTCTCTTATAAAGAAGCTAATAATGAAACAAGTGCTTGTTGAGTGCTGCAGAACTTACCTGTAAGTTTGTCTCTCACTCTGTTGATAATCTGAATGGCTTTCTTGTTGAGTGCCTCAGGTTGCACCAAGCCGTCTCCAACTAAAAGAAAAACCCAAAACAAACAGGCTAGCACAGCAGTTGCACCAATCGTTTATGAAAGTACGAGAGCTTGGTGTGGTGGTTAAACCAGCGGCAAATAATCCACGCAGTGACAGAATGAGCTGGTAACTCACTGAAGGAGTGAATGGATTCAGGCACTGTGGTCCCTGGTTTCTTGTGTGTGGTCTCTCCAAGGTCTATTCCCTCAAGAGCCTCTGCAGAGGACACCACACAGCACAGGTTTGAACAGGTCCTTACATCAATAAGTGCAAAACTGCTATGGCCACAGGTTGTACTCTAGACTCACCCACTGACTGTCCAGCAGTGTACGAGTCGGTCCTGGTGCGGGAACGCTTGTTGCCTTTGGTGTTTGCTGTGGGTGAAACAGGCAGGGTGCTTTTTTTCTTGACATGAGACAAATACTATTATTTTTCTAGTACATAGTTATATACTCTATATTCTATTTTTCATCCATTACACAGAAAACAGCAGCAAAGGCTCTTTTAGAACCTTTACAAGTAGTTAAGGCTCTTATATTCAATGGAAAATACAGATTTTACAAAAAAGAACAGATCTGTTTAAATTGTCTCTGTGATTTCACATCTTTGATCCCAGATGTTAGGTTTCCTGCTGCAGGAACAAAATGTTCAGCATACTAAAAGGTTACTATGCTAAATAAGGTCTTCCTGCGACGTTGACAATTCATTAAAAGCAGTTTGTTATGTGAAGTATAGAAAAAAGGGAGAGAAAACACTAAGGCGCTTTTAACTAATACACCCTGCGGACTGCAGTAGGGGCCTTACTGCAAGTAAGATTTTTAAATGTTAATGCAGATTTATGTATCATTTTTCAAATCAATTTTATGGTTTCATGTGTTCCTTGATTATTAATCTTTGAAAATAATGACCCTCAAACACAATAAAACGTATGTATTCTACCGTCTTGCTTAAGGGAACTTTGACACTATCAGTTGAGAGTGAGAGAGATATTCATTCACTTTGTTTGTTTGAACTAAACCAAACCAACTAAAGCCTTTAGACGGCTACACCGATTTTTAAGTATTTGGTCAATTTCTCTCCCAAATACGAGCCAACCAGATTTCCATTTTTCTACTGGGACATCACTTCAGTTGTTTAGGATTAAATTTAATGCTCCAAACTCTCAACAATTGTATTTCCCTCGGGTCAACATGTTCACATCCAGTTTATTGTTATTGTCATTTATGCTGCTGCGGTTATTTCGGTTTTCAGCCGTCTGTGTTCTTTTGCACGACCACGCTCAGTGTGAACAGCTGGTGATCTCTTACTGTCCATGAGCCTCCAGTTAAGCAGCGGGTCGTAGACAAAGGCCTCCAGCACGGCCATGACGCTGTCCCGGTGCTCCCTCAGCACCTCCATCACCGTGTGGCAGGTGATCCGGTAGTTACCGTCCAACCCGGTCACCTGGCACACAATCAGTCACAAACTTAACTGATGGAAACAAACCGTTCAAACATTTGAAGATGTAGCTTCTGACTTGTGTTTGTACTGTAAAGAGAGGTCAGTGTATTAGGATCCAATCTAGTGTTATGAGGTTTGATAGTGGTGCAAAACCGTTTATATTTAGATCACTGAACTGTCCTTTAAAAAGCTTTAAAAACTTTTTTTTTTCTTAATTCTTTCATATGTAATTACTTTTCTCCTTTGCTCATTAAATACAAGGCACAGTGAGGAATTATGTTATTTTGATTAAAATACAGAAGACACATGAGAAGAATCTCAGACAGGATTCAGTTTTGGTCCAGTAGAGGAGCATGTGTAGATTTAACGAATAGAGGAACTATTTTAAACAGATTTTTCTCCCTTCCTTCGTTGCTGTACGCCACAGACCGCACTGGTTGCTTACCTCCATGGCGTTGGTCAACATCCTCGTCAGTCTGAACGGGATCTTTTCAGGGAACTTCTCTCTGGTCATGGCGACCTTTTGAAGGTCATAATGAGGGTCAGTCTCCGACATATAGGACAAATATTTGTGGATAATGTTTTGAAAGAAAACCTCCTCTCACCTCAAAACAGTCTCCAAAGTCAATATGGAGGATCTTGCCACTTAAGCGGTCTAACATTAAGTTGGATGGATGCCTACAAAACCGAAAAATCTCCGTATTAACGTTCTGTGATAACTGTCATTATCTTTATTTTGACAATCTGCTCCGAATGATGCGAGCAACTCACCTGTCACCCAGTCCCAGGATGTAGCCCACCATGGACATGACAGCCAGGGAGCGGGTGTAATTGGTCCTCCTGTCGAACCACACCTGGAGGAGAAATAACATCTGTACTGTGAGAGCTCTACTGGTTCAAAACAAGTAAAACAATGTGGACATTTGTACAGAAGCAGAAAATGGCAGACTGCTTTATGCATCTTTACAGACACGTGAACATGCAGAACATCAGGTACACGAGGTGCTAATGCTCCAAAAAATGGATTCAATTTGAAGTTTGTTAAGTCCTGCTAAGTCAGTGGTTTGCTTTCTAAAACTGTATTCTTTCTAAATGTTTTGGAAAAACATGAATTTATAGATGTGTATGTTATCTTTTCTTTAACTGACCACTCTACACTCCCGCTGACAGAGTAAAGGAGCAGAGCATCTCACCTCGGAGCTGGGGCTCTTGAGCCACAGGAGCTTGGCCAGGTCGTCTCCGGCAGTGTTGTTGACGGCATGCTCAAACACCTCCACCTTCTCCATCAGCGTCAAGTGGTCGTAGTCTGGGGCCATCTGTAATACGCAGAGCCCATTACAAAAATCACACTTTAACTGTGGACAAAAATCGATTGTGTTGAAATGTCATCAATTACTTCACGGCAGAGGCTGGTGTAATTTCAGTTACCAGGAGGGCTGTGGTGCAGGACACACCCACAGGGCAAGTGCAATTTCCAAAAGGTGATTAAAATGCTTCAACACAGTTTATACACTATTATTTTGGTGGCTGCTGAGTTTCTGCTGAATTTCGCCTTTTACGTTAAGGGTGATAATTGTTTTGAAAGAAAACGAAAATCATCATATCAGAGACTCTGTTTGGCCGGCAGGTGTGTATACGACGGCAGAGTCGCCTGCAAAATTGAGGTAGAGCTGAAAGCAACCACAAAAATGCTTTACCTTTAATGAACTGTAAAGTTTTGGTTTTCATGACACACACTGCAAAATAATACAATCTATCATTGTCTCACTCTCCGATCTTCCTCATCTTTTATCTTAAACTGATTAATGGCCAGACTGATTGACTGGTCAACTTAAAATCTTGCCATTTAGAAGGCTGAATGTAACACATCATTAATAACCCAAACACCATTAGTAAACTGAATATAAAGTCTCTTTTAAAACGTGCCAGCCGTAGAACGTCTGTGCACAGGACATTTTCCTTTAAACATTCTGTTGCCTCAGTTTGTTCTCCCATCTGAGAGAAACAAGACCATGTGTGTGCAAAGCGTGCAAACTCCAATGGTCATGTTTTGGTTCAATGACCACTATTACTGATGAAACTAGCTATGTAGCAGGCTTCTTTGAATACATGCCCAGTGTTTATAAAGCATAATGCTTGCTTTCATTCAGTTAATGACAGATTCCTGTTATTTTATTCTGTGATTAGAGGACCACTCACAGAGGGGTTGGGCATGACATTTCCTGCTTGTCTACTCACAGTCTCACAAGGTCAGTTGTTTTTTATCCTGTTGACCAGTGAATCATGCTTGGGCATGATGTCATCATCCTATTTTGGACCAATGAGACTTGAACTTCAGGCCTGTCCTTCTCCTGTAGCCCTGATGTTTCTTTGGTTGGCTGTGACGCCTTTTTTCAGTGAACACTTTTCAATCAATCCACTCTGTAAGCGTTTTTCAACAGCGGATGTCAGGGTCTTAACCTGCTCCGTCTCTGCCCTCATATGTCATTTGAGGCACTTGTGACATTTTAGTGAGGAACATTGTGTGTGTGTGTGTGTGTGTGTCTGTGTGTGTGTGTGTTCTCCTTTGGCTAATTGGGCATTCGGAGGCAGAGATAATTTGTGACAATTAGGGACCTGCGAATGTGTTTTCATTAAAGAGTGATTGGTATTCATCAATACAATCACTGAAAACAGATGCTTCCTCAGCTTTGATGAATCCATTTTGTATTTAGTGTGGATGTTTTATTTGAAAATTACAAATTCACAAAAATTTCATGAATGAGACCAACTTTTGGCACGAAACATGCGAGCACTTAAGCTCATTTACGCATTTGGATAGCGTAATTAAAATCCATCCGGGGAATGTGTTGTTGCTAACATCTTGATGCTGCTACGTGAGTTAACTGACAGACTCAGAGAAAACTGCACTATTTATATTGAAAACAAACAAACAGTACGTAGGCAGGAAATGTATATTTACTGTTTTGAGTTATAAAAACGCAGGAAGTAGAGACCTAATGGATGCTAGTGGTTCCTCACCCTGAGCATGATGCGATGTTCAATGTTGAGCAAAATCTTTTTCTTCTCTCTGTAGTCTCTGATGAGGGCGTGCAGGGTGTCACAGTGGGGCACCCAGCCAATCAGGCCTGAGTTGGTGGACAGGGGGATCACCGCGTAGCGCTGAATGCTGATGAATGCAACACACAGCCGAGACAAACAAACGCACAGTTTATTGTCACAATTTCAATCATGTACATTTTAAACTTCACGTCCACAACTGTGAGAGTAAAAGAGTGTGTGTGATCAAGATATGTGTGAGATGTACTGTGCCTGCGAGTCTGTGTGTGTGTGTGTGTGTGTGTGTGTGTGAGAGGACATGACTGTGTGTCTACCTGAGGTTCTTTCGCAAGGACGCAGGGTCGTTGGCCAGCAGTGTGTTGACCAGACCAAACAGCTGCATGACTCTTTCATCCTGCCTCAGGTCCTCATGGCCCTTCAACAGGAACATGAACTCGTGGCCATTGCTGCCTGCAGAGGGCGCCACAAAACACAACATTGATACACCGTTCAAAAAGGTTAAGGCATTATATAAGACTCATTATACCGCTGGATTTGGCAGCACAGGCTGTTTTTTTTCCAGGGTTCTCCTCTGCTGCTCTGCAGCTGCATCTCCATTACCTGCACCTGAAGCAATGTCTGGTGAGTTTGAGCGGGCAATAAATGATTTCATTTGAACCACATCCCTCCTATGGTAGGCTTTGTCCCAGTAATCCTTCACTTCAAGGTCACCCACGGTTTGGAATGGTACTCGAAAACTCAGGAACCGCACTTGTGATTTGTGCAGCAGAACGAACACAGGCGTTTAAAAGTACCATACTGTCTGGTGTGACAGTGAAGATCATATGAAGTTCTATCTGTTTTGTGTCCTGTGTTGTGGCCAAGACACTTTTTTTTTTTTTTTTTATCAACTCAGGTGGAGTGGAAAATATGTATCTTGGCACTGGATAAACTATGACATCAACTTAATCCTCTTAAGCAGAATCAGTGTTTTCAGCATGACAGAGGAAACAGTACTGAACTTATCTGATGTACAGATGTCGTCACTTATCTAATTGTTCCACAATGATTTCGCCAACACTCTAATTGTCCGACTTTGTTTAATGGAGTTAAATGATACTTCCAGTGGAACGAGGAAGACAGAGTCCCCACTCTGCTCCTAATGACAATCCCAGTAAGCAATGTATTGTGTGTCACCAGGGGGACAGAGCGCTGACAGTAAATCTAAGCGGCCTGTAGTGGGTGACAGGTCTTAATCTGAAGTCTTGCTCCAGAGGTCAGATGATTTATTGGGCATCATCTTTTACAGAGTATGTTGAGCATCGCTGATGGGATACATCAAAACAATGTATCACATCGTGCAGTGGAAAAGAGTGAAACAGAGTGAACCATTTGTGATTGATAATCTGCGGGTTTGGCTCCAAGAAGAGGTGACTTTATAGTGCCGTGCCATTTCTGAAGCACTTCAGTGTTGTATTTCAAAGCACAAAGCACAGTAGGGGACGAGGTGGCAGAATTATTTATTTCTGTATTCAAATGAACGCCAGTGGACGGCGTTGGGAGGATCCCTGACAAATCTATTAGCGCCTGCATGCACCATTTCTCAAATACTCGTGACATGAGCTCTCTGGCCATTGAGTTTTGAAAAAAGTTGTTATTCTGTGGTGACTGGGATTTATTTTGGCATCACCGGTTTGATCTTGCTTCGGAGTGTAAAAAAGAGTTTTACTCTGGTGTATTATCCACACACAGAACTTTGCCATGACTGATGAATTTAAAATAAATTGTGGCTTTGGAGCGGTTTGGGTAAAGATTCTATTAATATTGAATTTTCTCTAATTCCACGTCCCACGTCCAGCATATGACTCTGACTACAGATTGTTTTTAATCTATTTTCCTAATATAATGGGTTTAGAGCCACAAGGACGGTGCAATTTTCTGCTAATCTTACCCATGATGGTGAGTTTGCGTGGGCGCTGCTTGGAGGTGATGACCTGCAGGGAGGGGGCGATGGACTGGATGCGGATGATAGGCTGGTTGGGGTCATAAGTGCCTGGTACAGCCAGCTCCAGGTCCCGGCACATCAGCAGCTTTGGAGACACATATTGTAGCTCCAGGGAGGTCAGCTGCGTAGAGAGTTGATGAGGTGGGGATGTAGCACAGGAAGAGACAATTAGTTTTTAGTTAAAAAAAGTGCAGTGGCAAAACATCTCCTGCCAACAGTGCCTAAGCCAATATGCAGAGTGTTACAGACATAGCTAAGGTCTTATCTGGAAAAAGGTGTTTATACACACATTTTTATAAATCACTGTGGAACATTTCATTTTCTATGTGTCCATTAAAAATACATTCTCTGCTTGTCTGCATTTAACCATCAGTGATTTAAACCATATCCAATCTGACTCTGGCAGACTACTGAAAGGCTTTCACAGTTAAATTCTCAATGCAAATGTATGCTTACTTCATCACAGCTGCAACCTGTTCTGGATCTGCTGTTTGGACGCATCCTAGAGGGGGTTTATTTCTATGTTAATGCCCAGAGGGGGAGTATTTGCAATGGCCCCAGCATGACATTATGTTGCTGTGTATTTCATGCTGCTCACTGTAATGTCACTGCAGGGAGCATCCCTGAGAGCAGGAGCCGCAACAATGTCAAATAGTTTTTCTCTCTCCTCCTTGCTATGTGATATAAGAGCTCCTCATAGAACATTTACGACATTCTTTACATATAATATATATTTCATTCTATATTTCAGGATCTTATCCATAACAAGACCTGGTGTAAGTTAAGTCATCTAGCCATGACTTACCAAACTGACTTTGAGAAGGCCCCCAAAGCAACTAGCCTGTGTGTATCTGCACCACTTACATTCTGTTCATCATACAACAGGAACGGGAATACAACAGCACTTAAATGACATTGTTTCCATAAAGTATAAAGTATAGCATATTGTACGTTATTATAGTGGAATTGTATTTTAGTTTTAGCACTTTAGTACCAGCCCTTACAAGTTTGATGAGACATCTTGACGTTTTCGATCATGGTTCTATGCACTTTATGTAAAGCTCTTATTTGGAAGTCGCTTTGGATGAAAGCGTCTGCTAAATGCATAAATGTAATGTAATACCTGAAACAGCTTATCCAGCTTCTGGGATACGGTACAATGAGTGTGCAAACTCATAAAGTGCATGTCTTCATATCCAAATGTTGTGTAACAAGACGGTGTTCGTAGAAGTATTTAGCTACTAAATATATTGTTATCTTAAGTGAAGAAATAATGTGTTGAATTATCAAGAAAACAGTTGTCCTTCTGTGTTTTGTCTATTTAATTGTGTTTTGGGAGATGTTGAGAAAGTTACACAGAATAAAATGCAGCAATTCTTCTTCACAACAGTCAGTTATGTGAAAGGCTGAAGGATAATAGTACAACTAATAGTACAAGCTAATAGCTAAACCAAAAGTCATTACCACGGAGAGACATTTCTGCAAGTTGAAGAATCTCTGTTGCAAAGAATAAACTAGTCTTTTGTGGATTTACCTGATATTATTTAAGTGTGTGTCATACTTTAGTTGATAAACTGGCTACTGAGTGTATGATATTAAAAGGAGTGATGATATCCCATGATGTTCTGCCATTCGTCCTCGACTTCCACCATCACTCTGCCTCATCACATCCTGCCATCTTTCAACACTATTTTTGGGATCTTGTTCAATGACTTCACCCAGAGGGAAGAATGAAAGAAGTCCCTTGGTATTATTTTCCAGTCACTGCTGAATCTCAGTCGTCCTTTATACCACTTTACATGACTAAGAGAGCGTGTGTACGGTTTTACACACTTTAGATCAAAGAACCAGTCAGGACATGAAAGGCAAAATATTTCTCCTGACATTTGATAGGAGATTGGAACGTACAAAAGAATGCAGAACTGGTGGGATGCCAGTTCTAATTTTCCAAGGAGCCTTAGAGGTGCAGTTTCAGTGGACTCTTAACCAGCCACATCTGTCTGATTATCATTAGTTTGTGAAGTTGAGGTTAACTGGTTCAGCCTAATGTCTCTTTGTTGCTTTGGTGAACATACGGGTGCATGTTTATAAGAAAAACCTGTATAAATTCAACAGTGCAGTGACTCCACAGTTTCACTCACCTGTGGCAGCTGTTTGGAGATGCGTCTAAATACATGGTAGTAGAGGTCCCAGGCCTGGGTCAGGTCTTTTACATTTCCAGAGCGCATGTACTTCCTGCACCAGTCCTGAGCCTCCATCAGGTCCCTGCCGTAAGCCTGTAGCATGAAGAAAGACAAACACACTCTGTCGCTGCACATTGACTCATTCATTTTGACTATAAAAAAGAAGGTCAAGGCATTAAACATCAGTGTTTCAGCTTGATTCTTTTTTAAGTATTTTGTTTTTAAAGCACTTTAGTGCACTCTGCAAAGGCAGCCTGAATGGAAACATCCGAAGCAGCTGACAGTGGACTTACGGCTGTAAAGTAAATAGTCCAGTTCATTTGTGGTGATAAAATATATGTGTGTCGATATATATACACACACATATTTATTTTTTTCTCCTCTCTTGAACTACATTCAAGAAATAAATCAGGAACTAAATGTTCCTTAAGTGCATTTGTATTTGAGCTTCCACTGAACGTCACAATCATCACAATTATGGGCGTTATTTTCAAACAACAAGACAGCAAACTGTTGTGAAACCTTTATTCCATGTGGAACAAGAGACATGCAGAGGATACAGTTTGTGGTGTTGCACTAAATAAGACTCAACTTTAAATTCATCCACAATCTGATGAGATGAGATGACACGCACCTGATTAAAAGAGGTCTCTTTGAGGGTCTGTGGTCCCCTCTCCATCATGGCGTGTAGAGGCTCAAGCACAGCAAACATGCCCTTGACGTTGCGCTCACCAAAGTAAAGACGTGACGCCTCTTCAAGGCCCTCGTGCCACATCTCGTGCCACAAGATGGCCACTCGGATAAGCTCCTCACTCACCTGACGAAGAAAAACAAAGATGAAAAGGTCAGACTGTTCTCTGATGTTGCCTCTTAAAACTCAGAGATATAACATACGGTACCTGGTATTCATAGATAATATCTACATTTTTAAAAACTCAATGTTTTGGAGATGAAAAATATTAAATGTCATGTTTATAAAAAAAAAAGGAAAACACCATCGTTAAGCCCCTAAAGGTGCAGCTACCTGCTCTGCAACAGTGGTAACACTTCATTCATTCTTTTCATAAAGGTTTTCACATGTACAGTATGTAGTAGTGGCAGAGTGAGAAGTTTAGATTTTCTGATTCATATCTCTAATGCTGCAAATTTCTTTTCTTATGGGATCAATGACAAAACCTGAATGTGAAAAAAGAAGGAACTCTTCTAGTGTTGATAATTCATGTCAAGAAGAAGCAACTGTTAAACGTATACTGCTGAGACATTTTACCCGTAAGCACAAAACTGTATCACGTTTCTAAGTAAAAGATACATTTGAATTTATTGAGTAACAATAAATATAACAATGATTAAATCTCTGTACCATGATGGCCTGCTGAACCAGAGTGTTGCAGTGTTCGCACATGTTCTTCAGGATCTTGTTAGCAGCATTGTGGCGGGCTGTGGTGGTGGACTTGGAGGCTACAGTCAGCGGGTAGATCAAAGCCTGGAGGTGAACAGAGAACAATCCAGCAATCACTGACAGTACTGCTTTAAGTTATCGTAGGAAATGTGTTCTTGGTTCTGAGAAACCACATTAATCACAGTAGTGTGAGCAGACTTACTTGTGGATGATACCGTCCAATGTCTGTTAGCAGCTGGTGGATGAGGCGACCCACTAGGGCTCGAGGAGTGTCAATTCGAGCGATGAGCTGAGGGATTACCTGCGTAGGAAGAGAGACAATGTAATAAAAACTAACCTGTTAACCTGTGAAATATAAAATATAAAATCATCAAATTAATTTGATTCAGCAGGAACGGATTTTTATTTATGTATCTTTGAAATTCACGTTTAGCCTTTTATCCTGCCCAAGCCTCCTCACGCTTTCATTTGGATTCATTTATCACACTTCTTTATCTCTAGGCTAACTTCACTTCACATGTGTGTTTGTGTATGTGTGCATGTATTACCTGTAGCCAGGTGTCTATTTGAATGGTCTTGATGCCCTCCACCAGGGCTTCGTTCACTTCAGGCCAATGACCGTAGTCGAACCATAGAGTCAGAACCCTGAACGGCACAAAATATAAAACACAAAAAATGAAATCAGAATATTTTCTCATTAAAGATAACGACATAGTGCAACCACAATCAACCACTAGAGGTCCTCCTATCACCACACACCACATCTGTTGGGGGACCATTAATACAGGCGCTGCTTGTTTGTCATTTAACTCACCGGAGTGTGTCCTGCAGGTTATTGCCTCTGGACAGCGAAATAGAGCGGAAGAAACCTTGAACAGCAGGAACTGTGTACAGGAGCAATGTCTTTGAGAGGTCCTATGGATTGACAGCACACAACAGATGCCTTTTAATGCATGGCAAAAGTAAAAAAGTTATATTGGAGGTCACTATAATTTAGAGATCGAAATTAATATGTTTATCCTTATTGGGGACAACAAAGATTGAGCAAACCTGAAATACATTTTTCAAAGCTCTATCTACAAACAGCAACATGACCACTGCCGTAAAAATATCTTGTCAGGCTAAGTCAATGCTCCACTTGTCCCCAGAAAGGGGACAAGTTGGAGACAAGTTGTGTCAAAACAGACACAACTTGTCTGTTTTGAAGTTGTGTTGTTTTTTAACTGTGCAAGATGCTGGGACTTTGTCATATCTTTCTATGTCAGTATGTGCATACTGGCATCTGTAGTGTGTCAGTAGCTTTTGACTGTGTGGCAGAACTGTGAGCATACAAGCTCACACACTAACTCACTGGAGGAGGTATGTTCTTGAGTAGACTGGAACATACCGTACAGACTGTAGTTATGATTTGTAGTTAAGATTGCTACCTTGGTTGGACTGGGACTCTCACCTCATTGACCTTTTTCTGGCCCGGTGAGGGCACAGGACTGTGGTCAGTGCTGTCGACCTCACTGTCACTGTTGCTGGCTTCACTGTTCGCACTGGCACCACTGGCGTGTCGCAGCTTCTTCTTCTCGTCACGTCCTTGATTCTGGTGTTTGTAGTGTAGCACCGCCTCAAAATTCATCACCGCCCAGGCATGCCAGGCCTGTCCAAAGATGGTACAAACAGAGTGAAACTGTGTTTCTAAGAGGTGGTAACTGGAAATGATTTCCACGTTATGTAATTTTCCAGTATACTGATGCACAGATATCTTCCTGGGGCCAGCAATGTTTCTGATCCAAACAGATGAGTTTGATAGCAACCAGCTATTAAAGGCTGAAAGCTGAAGGGAGTTGGTGAGGATGGATGTGGAGAGGAGTATGTGCGTATAGAGACATTTTTGTAGCCTAGGGCACAGGCATGGACAAGAAAAAGCAGAGATGCTCTTAGCTCTTCCATCACCTCATCTTTGATGTATCAGAGGAGCCACCACAAGTAAAACAATCTATTGAGCACAATAAAGGAGCCATATGAAACTGAAACAAACAACTATGTTATGACATGTTTGGTTAAAGAGCAATAAAACGAGGGCTAAGGTTCTCCTGGTGACATGTGAGTGTGGGGGCAACCTGCATGCACAGCTGGGATTTAACTGCAGCCAGAGAGAAGTCAAAAGTGAAAGGTTAGAATAGAAGGGGAGGGGGACTGACCTTGTACCAGTTGCGGTCATGCTCAGTGGAATGGCTGTAATACTGCAGAACTTTGGGGATGGTGCTCTCGTTGATGCCCTGCAGACTGAGCTGCCACTCACCCAGCTTCAAGAAACATCTACATGGAAGAAAGGGAGAGATAAAAAGACAGAGGGGGACATTCCATCTAAGATTATTACTTAAATAACTGCTAAAATATTATTTTACATTTCTACTGGATTTAAAGAAAAACATGCCCGACCTGGTGTAGCACTGACTTTGAGCCCCATTTGACTTTGCTTATTCTGTAGTCTCCACCAACATTAATAAAACTGCACGCTGACAATGTGGTAACCAACCAATGAAGCTCCCATGGAAGTCCTTGAACTTCATTTTGTAAACTTTGTCAACATTTTCTTGCATTCAGGGTCAGAGGTTAATGTTGTTTATAAAAGCTCTACAGTGACAACTAACTACATGACTATATGACAACATTAGCAACAAGGAAATAAAAGCACTGTTGGGAAAACTCATAAAGAAACGTCCTCACGATATTATAACCATGCTTATGTTGTCATTGCTTATAAAGAGTTGGCAATGACATTTAGTACACCCAAGGGCAGTCCATTAAAGAGGAGTGACCTCATGATACAGGGCTTGGACATGTAGGCATTTATATATAATATCACTACTTAATGCAGAAGAGCATTTATCTGCTGAAAGGTTCTGGGATTACATCCGGAGATTTTCAATTATCCAAACCACTTTTCCTTTTATTTAACCCGACAGTGAGCTCTGTGGCATCCCCGAGGAGGACTAAGCACTTTCCATCACGCTCACAAACACAGATGGTTACAGGCAAATAGTCCAAGTACTTGTGTTTCGCGGGGCCAAGGCATATAATTCACATACAACTTCACTAAACTGAACAATTGGCAAGCGCTCTATTGTCGATCCATCCACCAGCAGTCTGAATACTGTTTGCAGAGCATGTCCAATAAATTGTCTTTTAAGGGTTACGTCATTTGTTCTGAGCGCTCTCCCATGCATGCGTACAGTTTAGGTTCAGCGTGTCTATGCCAAACTGTTGGTTCAACAGGTTGAACTTTTGGAGAAGAAGCAGGTGGAGGATGGGGTGTTTGAACAGCATGTTCATTTAGACAGGAGACGCCAGGGATATTGATTTCACGTAAACGGCAGTTAAATTGCACTAGATTCTCTGGGGAGAGAGTGGAGGCATCTACGTGATTGTGTGGAGGTGAGTGTCTGACTGACTGAGCAGTCCAGGTGTGCTCCATACCACACAGCCGACCTGTATTCATGAAAGTGTGTCAGCATGTCTGGGGAGAACCGTCCTGACTGACATTATACAGGTGTTTTAACTAAAATGCATTCCATAGTCACTGTCTAGAAGATGCAAAAACGATAAAAAGCCCCTTCCGCCTGTTGTCATGTGTGTTGTCATGTATGATTTATGAGATGGGAGGCTGCGCATGAGTGCTGTTTGTCTACTGTATGATTTACTTCACGTAGGATTATACTTGTCTGCTCCCAGGTCGCACCCCTTGCTTGTTTTGAGTTGTCTACACAATGCGGTAAATGCACTCAAATTCTCCAAAAAGTAATCATTATGTCTCCTGCACTGGCAAGCCTCTAACATTCAAACCTAAAGGAGAGCGCTTTGGATTTCCACCTCAAATATGTTCATGAGCCCACAAGAGCATGCAAATAACATCTTTAGGACTTTGAAGTCATTCCCAGCAATTTGGGGGAATATGAAACTTTCCATTTTTAAATCCCCCAAATCAGCATCTGAAAACAGTAACAGTATTTTTATTTATTTATCTGGTGTTGTGTCAATAAGTGTTTGAAACAGAATCCATACAGCATCTTTTTCCACAGTGAGGTGAGGGGATCATAGTGGAAAGGTGCCAGGGCTGTTAGCTGAAGAGCACAACGCCCAGTGGGAGAGGGGTAGATGCAAACCACCAGCACTGTGGAGAACACACACCTGGTCCGTGATACCTTTAGGCACTGAGCTATGTTTGGTTTGTGATGTGTAGCTGCGTGGTACCGACTGCCAAGAGGGACCATTTTAGAAGTGTGAGGTGAGACATTCAGAGAATCTGGCCAGCTTTAAAAAAAGACCACAGGACCAGTAAAAGGTGTCAGATTGGGTCATGCTCAGGTTAAAGAAGCAAAACACACTGTACATGACCCTGTGTGTTTACAACACAAGGGCAGAAAATACATGTTTTTTTTCCCCTTCCTTCAGCATGTTGCTTTGTGTTTTCTCCATTGTGCTGAAACAGAAGACTGTATATAAAGATGGACGACATGTCCCTACTTCCTCCTACTGTACAAAAATGAAGCCACAATATCCCTGGTACGGGAGCTGCCATCTTGCGCTGGTGATGTCATTAAGAGCCAGAGTCTGCGCCATTACTCATTAAAACTGAAAAGGTCTGCAACGGTATGTAGACACTTGATATCCACCATACCAACCCACCTTTTTTTTTTCACAGCAGACAGTTTGACTTTGTAATATTAGGAAAAGCATAGGTGTTAATGATACGGTTAACTCTAGCTCTGTTGCACACAGGTTTGGTGGTAAGCCATGACAGTGTGACAGCATTTAAAACACCAGGAGCCTAGAAACTGAAGCAGCTAAATGAAATTCAGCCATCATTCCTTCCATTATCTACACTTGTGCTTTTCCTATTGTGAAATATGCTCATTTTGCTAATTTGGTGGTGAGCTGCTGCTGCTGCTGCTGCTGTGCTTCCAGAAAAAAGGACAAACCTGGCCATGAGTTTGTGGAGCTCCAGCTTGTGCTGTTGGTCCTCTGCTGCGATGGCGTGCTGGGCTTGCTGCTGCATCCCCTGCACAAAGTGCTGCATGTGTTGAAAGGCATCGATCTGGAGAGATACAAATCAGCAGCAGGTAAAGACTCTGTGTCATTGAGGGATACGCCAGTCTGTGAGGTTTTGGACCTTTCTGAAATCACTGAATTAAATACATACAAGGATATGATTTGTGGTAAAAAGTGAACAGACAAGATGCTAAACTGACCAGCACACGTTTTTTTCTCGACAGATTCGGCTTAGCCTACCTCTGATAAAATCACAAGTGTTAGTGTGTCTAATGCAGGACAGCCCAACAACAATGGACATTCTTCTCTGCTCGTATCAGTGTGGCTGGACTCACCAGTGGGAAAACCACCGGGGGAAAATCCTCTGCTGTCATGGTTACACTGTTTTGGTTACTTGAACTTTAACTACAGTTGGGCTGACGGTGACATGACGCTGTCTGATCTGAGACTGTCCAGTATATCTATCCAAACCTAAGTCAAGCATCTTTTTCACATGAAATGAAATGAGAATTTGTATCAGAATGTTCTGAAACTGCTCTGATTCACAAGTCTTGCCTTTACTTTGAATCCATTATCCCTGACAGATGACCAACTCTGCATGGTTTTCCCTCAGTAAAACCCCAGTCATGACAAGTATGATATGACATTCCCTACAATTCCAAAACAGTAGTTGTGTCCTTTCTAGCTCTGCGCACGTGTGTTTTTATGTTCTGATTTTTCTGGTAAGCAGTGCAGCGTGCCCTAGCAACACAAACACTTAAGCTCACACTTACCTAAGCACCCTAATGAGAGCTGCACTCTGGAGCCACAAACACTATTCAACACCTGGCAATAAAAGTGGGTGTGTTTATGTGTGTTTGGGGGGTGTTATATACTGTATGTGAATGGGTGTATGTGTGAACGTTTTAGACAAATGGCACATGGCAGAGCAGTTCACTCCCATGCTGCTCTGGTGACATATAGTTTGAAACATACAGTATAATGTCAGGTCACCACTGCTGTTAGTTGGAGGTTTGACAGAAGAAAAAAAACAACAACTAACATTTATTTGCAATCTATTAAGTGTCATCCACTGTTGCCATGGAAATAAAAGAGTAAAAACAACATGAATCTAAATGTAAGATTATTCTAAATGCAAATATGGTTTTACTAATCAACTCGGAGTTTTATAAATAATCAAAATATTATCAATATAATGAATAAACCTGCCTACCTGAATAAACTACAATTTACTTTTACATTTTTAAGAATTTACCAATTAATAGAACAGTGCCCATCATGTTGTTGAATGATGGCTTCGAGGTCACTGTAATTTTTAGATATACAGATTAAAAATGTATTTCTTTTAAATACGTTTTGTATTTTTGTATTTTTTTAAACAAATACATAGTGTCTTTTATACTTTCAGTTATTGGCTTAAACAAAATGGTATTTGGCCTGTGACTAGCTGTGGATGTTATACAGTGCCCCCCTTTTCTGTCTTTCTCTTATTGATGTATTTATTCCTCTATTTTTACAGCTCTCTCTGATGGTTCTGGTGACAATGACCATTTAACAGTGATGTTGCTGCTAAAATGTGTACTTGTGTTTATTTGTATATCTAGTGTATGGAATGGATTGCTATTATTATTATTATTATTATTATTTGTTGTTGTATTTATTACTGAAAGCTGTCTGCAAGCCAAATTAGCCCTAGGGGACATTAAAGCTCTAATCAACTCAACTAATGTGCTAATAATTTAAGTTGTCACTGTTCGAAACTTAATTGTTGCCAAAACAACTTGCATATAATAGTACAGAACAATCACAACTCTTTACAAGCTGACATGTTGCCCTATTGCTATTTGTCAAGTATGATGACTCATAAAAGCAACAGCTTTTATTAAATTTTTTGATAAAATGTAACTTTTAAACCATCGACTCGACACAACAGGTTTGTTTGCTCCTACCTTGCGGGCACTTTTCCACATGTACTTCATATAAGCGTAGGTGACATGCGGGTGGGCTGTGGGCAGTGGGTGATCCAGTTGCTTGGAGGGGTCGACACCCAGTAGGAGCACCAGGGTCTTATGGGCCAGTGCCTGGAGGGATGAAGAGGGCAGATTGTTTAATATGGGACCTCAAGATAATACTGAGAAATTCTACCTTGATACAACTTTAGGCACGAAAAAAGAAAGACTACAAATAAACCAAATAGGTCAGAGCACAATTAAGTACTTTTTGTGTATAACAAAAATGTAAAATAAGACAAAGACAGATGGAAAGTCTTAGCGGGGTCACTTTTTCCTACCCCCCGTAATCACATTTCCTGCTATTTTTGACATTGTCCAATCAGATCATTGTGCAGATATGCAGGTTCAGGTTTCTAAACAGTGTGATTGAGGGTGCTGTGCTAATTTCATCAGCATTAATTAAGGCTGCACTTAACTCTGTCAGAGCCTTTTTCCTTCCCTTTTCTGTTTGAGAAAACTGACTTAATGAACTGATTACGTGATTATAATTAATTATGCATGATCAGGGGTCAGATCAGAGAATGCTGAGAGGCTTTGTACAAATATGTCAATGCACTGACCAGGCGTCCGCTCTTGCCACAGAGGCTGGCATACTTAAGCCATGTCCTCATGTCCTCGTGGGGGCTGATGACAAGCGATCTGACCATCAGGATCCTTTGCCAGTCCTCTACGATACGCTGACAACCCTGGAGGAGAAAACACACAATTAACAAGGGACAGACAGATTAAATGCATTACTCTTTTGTTACTCCCTTAAAATAGAGAAATATTCTCGTTAAACTCAAGAGAATGAACACAAATGAGATAAATAATATATATT
>JAVQJD010005379.1:0-15248 GCA_036023655.1 Nannoperca australis
TATATATATATATATATATATATATATAGTTTTTTTTTTTTTACAATTGACCCCTTGCTTCCACATCTGAATTAATTGTGGTTAGATGTGAAACTTGTGAATCCTATCATTTGGGCAAAGGGAAGCAAGCATGGTAGAGGGTCTCTTTTGTGTGAGAAAGAAGTGAAATATACTGTAAAATACTGTGAAATCCTCTCAGTTCAGCCTGTCTCAGAATCTCCAGGGATCACCACATTTAGGTACATCTTTACAATAAATTACAAAAATACCCCACAAAAAACCCAGCACTTCTGTTTACTCAATATTTCTGATGACCCTGCACTCAAATAATAAAAAAAAACGAACAAGGCTGTAGCATGTTTAATAACGTACTAAAACATTGTATCTGCTCTATTTGTTTAAATATTTATGTTTGCATATAAGAAATGGTTTTTCAATAAGATAAGATAACATGAGATAAGATAAACCTTTATTAGACCCTCAATGGGGAAACTGCAGTGCTGCAGCAGTAAAGGCGATAGTGCAAAACAGTAATAGATATAAAATGTAGCGTGCAAACAATAGAAAATAAAATTTATATACATATACAAAACCACTTTCTGTCGTGTTGATTACTAATGCACCAGGCTGAGCTAATTCAAAGTATACAAACCTCCTGTCCCAAATTAAAACGTAATCGCACTTTGGTATTTTGGAGGCGAAACGTCACTTTTTCAGTTCAAATTGTGGGTTTACTCGGTGACGTCATCACATGGTGCGCGACGTAAACTATCTGCGCCGCAGAGCAGGGAGCGTGATGGCGGTGGTACAACCAAAGCCGGAGAAAGAGAGCGACGATTGCTCGCTGCTGCCTTTAGTTCATGATATTATCAAATGGTAAGATTGCCGGCAGGGACTTGTGTGTTATATGTTTATTGTTGCGACTCAGTGGAAGCCTCTTTACCTGCCGTAAACAGTCGTTTTGGTGGAGTTGCTACGCTTGTTGTTAGCCAAAGCTAACGTGAGCCATTAGTTACAGCTATGCTAACAATAAAAGGTAAATGTCCGAAACAACACAACAACATGGGGAATAACTGTTTTTCCTTACTCTTTAAGCATGGACAAGGACAGCCAGGATGTTCACCAAGAACTGACCAAGCTGAAGGCAAAGATCCAGGAGGCTCGCGAGCAGATATCCAACATGCCCGGGATAGACAGCAGTCCGCCGGAGCAGCAGCAGCAGCTGGGCACGCTGCGGGAGCAGGTCCGCACCAAGAACCAGCTGTTGCAGAAATACAAAAGTCTCTGCATGTTCGACGTGCCGAAAGCATCATGAAACAGCTCACAGACAGTCGAGGTGCAGGAATGACTTTGTTTTCATGGAGCAGATGCATTCAAGAACACGGGACGGACGTTTAAATGAACCAGTACTTATTCTTTTCCTCAGTTGCATCGCACGACAAGATCTTTTTTGAACGTCAGTCCTCTTTAGCCCTTTTTGGCATTGCGAGATCTTGTTTGTGTAGTACTTATGTTAAATGCAGTTTTAGTGTATCGTTTTTCTGATATCTTGTTATATTCCCATTTTGCAATAAAATGAAGTGATTGAGAACGGATTGGCCATTAATTTAAGGCAGTGGCCTTCACCATTAATTAAGCATCTTTTTGACACATTTAAGCTACTATCAGATATGCAAAGCTTATAAATTTAGTTTGTTGCTTTTTGACTTGAAGAGGGAGTTTAGAGTTATTCGGGATCCAGTAATTAATAGTGGATTACATGTATCCACATTTGATAGTTGGTGATAGAGAGTGAACGTGCTTGAAACAGTATGGAGAGGGTGTATAGGGTCCCCAGTGGACCCCTGGTTCCGTATGGTGCAGTTTTAACATGAATCTGCCTGTGTATTGAGTGCCGGATGAGATATCGGGCAACATTTGGTGTATTTTAACAAATTGAGGACATTTTCCCGTAGAGGGAAACTACTTAGTGATGTGTGCAGAACTGTGTGCGGGGTTTAATGCACCTTCATTGTGTTTACCCTGGAAGAGAAGAGGAAGACAAACTGTGGAAGTAACAAGTGGTTTTATTTTCTCTTTTATGCAAAAGTTGACGTGGACATAAAAAAAAAAATACACATTCAGATTCGAATTTGTTCACAACGCAACAAACATTGAAGTTCCACCAATCTGGGGGAAACAATTGCTAAATGTAAACATGTTTTTTCTTCTTCTCGTGCCTTTCTCGGCATGCTAACGTCGAGGCAGATTTTACAGCATTTTCAGAGCGTCTACTGCATCACAGGGGCAGGAGCTGAACCCCTCGCCCCGCGTGTCTCGGTGCAGTTTGGATCACATTATGTGACTGCCGCCTCAGAGGCTGAAGTCTGCAGTCTTTGGGCTTATGTGTCCTGTATGAAGAACGGCTGATCTCCGCTTCAGTTTTGCAAAGTCTCTTGCACACGTGCAAAGAAAGTGTCAGCATATGACGCAGCCTCTCTCTTTGGTCTGGCTGCCTCCCACGGCTTTCTCCTTTATGTACATCAAGTCACTGTGCACGCTGGGTCTCCGCGCAAACGGCGCCACAATCCCGTACGCGTTCCCGTCTTTGCACTTCTTGCTCCTGAAGGACTTTCTGTGAAGGACCTCGCTGTACTGCAGGGACACTTTGCAGTGCCTGTCGGGGCTCATTTCGTTCGGCAGCTTGGCCATGGTAAAGAGAGTCTGAAACATCTGGTCGACGTTGGTGTTCTTCTTTGCCGAGATCTCAAAGTAAGCGCAGTGCTCGTCTCCGCCAACAAGCTGCTCGATCTCGTCCTCCTGCACCTCGCGATAAAAGTCCCTGTCGCACTTGTTGCCGCAGATGACCAGCGGGACGTCCACGTTCTCCTTGGTTTTGTTTCGCAGGCAGGACTTGGTCTCGTAAATCTGGCGCTTCAGGCGCTGCACCTCCTGGAAGGAGTCTCTGTTATCCAGGCTGAACACCAAGATGAACACATCACCTGGGAAACACAAGAGAAGTCGGGTTAATGCAAAGATAATAATGAAACCACTTTAAGAGTATAGCCTGTAAACTCTGCGCACATCAGCACGCTGTGGGTTTGTAGTGGTTTTAAATCTTAACTCACCAGTAAGAATAGAAAGCCTCCTCATCGCAGGGAAGGGATGATTCCCAGACGTGTCCAAAATGTCCAGCTGGTAAACGTCTCCCCTGATGCTGTACAATTTCCTGTGAAAGTCCTCAATCGTGGGGGTGTACTGGTCGTCAAACCTCTCGTTCAGAAACCGAGAGATGATCGCAGTCTTCCCAACTTTAGTGGAGCCCAGAATCACCATCCTGTGGCAATTCTTGGCCGGTATGTCGAACTCATTCTCGGACGGTGACATTTTCTTGATCATGCTTGCAGCAGCAGGAACGACGGTGCTGTAGTAAGAGATAGTTTAGTTTAGTTTTAATCCTTTCAGCGATGTGAGGGCTCTTACCTCCCTCTCTCTCTCTCTCTTTGTGTCTCTGAAGCCCGAGGAGCTCAGGCTGGACATTTATGGGGGAAGCATGCCGCGCCTCCCCAATGCGTCATGCGTCACGCTCCAGCTAGGGGAGCTGGAGCAAGACCCGAAATTATGATTTTTTTGTGTTGTGCGTCAAGCCCCGGCCGCCCCTCATAAACACAAAACGGGAAAGACATGAGCTTGTTTTCAAAGAGACCGAAACATTTGTTGAAACATGTCGCCACGTTTTCACGCGCAATTACCACAAATGAACTACCTATGAAATGGCGATAATTGAAATTGAACATTTTAAAATTACAGGCACAGTTTGATGTAGACACTTGCTTGCAATGTGTGCATTATAAGAGATTTAATGCATTATACAAAGACTTGCACTATCTCACATTAACCTCGTATCTGTATGCACCTTAACACCCTTTGCTTTGTTTTTTTGATTATTTTCGCACCTTAAGCAGTAGTCCAATGGGTTCATCTGTTTCTTTAATCAACAGTAATTAGTAGACTGACTTTGCTTTAGGAGGAAGCAGCTGGAATATGTGAGGTTTGGAGAACGGAGGGGGAGCAGCGCTACACACAATCCTCACACGGCCAGCATGTTTTCCAGCCGACGCTTTAGCCTTTAATCTGGACTGAAGGCTGATATGTTCTCATATGTAACACTTTTCACTATGTATTTATTTTATGTGTTTATACCCTCCATACATTTAACCGATCCATTTGAGTGTTTATTTCATTTTTATTATTTCTATTTCTCTTGTGCATTAGTCTCAAATTGTTTTACTTTATATATTTGTCTATTTTTCGTTCTGCAGTCAGCTGTAAAGGACTTTGAAATCCCCTCAAATATGGTCATACTGTTATTCTGACCATTATATTATATGGCACAGTCCTTGTCAGTGGGACAGCTGACATCACATTTTCCTTTATTAAAAATAAAAGGTTTATAAATTTTTTTTCAAGAGCAATTGTCAAAAGGGCAACATAAAAACATTCATACAACTAAACAACCTACATAAACAGGACACATGTATAAGAATGAAAGCGATATCCAGTTAAGATGATGCATATTAAAAGAATATACAGACATGAGTTTCAAAATCTAAAAAACAAACAGTTAAAACAATAGAAGCAGTGGCAGTGCTAATAGTCCAGATCCTTTTAATTTCTGGGGTTTAAGACGATGCTATGATGGATCTATCCACTTTCTAAAAATAAAAGCTCATCATCTCTGCTGGGTTATACAAAATGTCAGATCATCATGAATGAAACAATGCACAAATGTCACAATGAGAACAAAAACCCCACGTCTGAAGTGTAACTGGTGCCTGGAAGCCGTCCAATCTGATTTGTATTGACTTTTTCAATGTGTGAATCGAAGTACCCCACAGATAGTCTAAAGATAGAGCCCGCTGTTTGTGACTCAAACTCTGTTCATCCACTTTGCTTGCCACCTGAACTACTTATCACCTTTCATGTAACTTGTCACCTGTGAATCATTGTGGAGAGAAGACATTACTTTTAAAAGAGAAGGTCTTGTGTACGACCCATGTTTTACTTGTGCTGCCAAGTGTCAGTGTCCACTATAATATTTATTGTATATTATCTCTTTTTCTTAATAATATTTTTCCCGTTGCCCATTTTTTATTTGATAAGCTACATGAGCTTCACATTACTTCCTTCACTTGCTGTTGCTTTATCATGCATGTGCTTTGTTTTAATGTGCACTTTGCAAATAATCGTTCATATTATTATATTATTATAATACATAGATAATATCCATCAGATGTCAATTTATAGGGCAGATAAAGAGTATAAGCCAAACCACACCGTTCCTGAACATTCTGGCCATTATGATCATAAAATTGCACCTTCTTTTTAAGAGTCCTGAGATAATCCTATGGATTTTTTTAAATTTAGTTTCTTTCCTGTGAAATTATACCGCCATTTTGATAGCTGATTGCTGTCAGTGTGTCAAGGGTCCCAGAGTTTACAAACTTGAATCATCTCTGGATTAAGCTGAAGCAAGAAGGCTGTCGATTCAGAGGGCTGACATTTAAATTATTCATCGCTCTTTTTCTACTTATCTCCTTCTCTGTAGGCAAGGCAAGGCAAGGCAAGTTTATTTATATAGCACCTTTCATACACGGATGCAATTCAAAGTGCTGTATGCTCTTGATAAGCCTGAAATTGAAAAAAAAAGTCATTTTATACACTATCCACAACAGATCTAAGACAAACTTGGTATTTACCTTGAGTTCATGTGAAACCAAAAACTTGCCACCACTGATTACCTTTTTCGCCCTCTGTGGGGCATTGGGGATGAAATCAGATAGGTGTACTTAAGCCTGGTTGTTCAAGGCTTTATTTGCAATGGGTTTGTACAGCCTGGGTGGAGTGGACCAGTGCTACACCCTTCAGTAATTAAGCCAGTGTGTTCCCAGCGTTGTATATAACAGGACACGTGCAGAATGGCCTGTTCAGCAAGGCACTGCCTGCACGTAAAACATAATGGACAGAATATTATGTATATTCTCGCGTAGAGGAAAACACATCCGTACTAATCTCTGTGCATTTCAAATTGTTTTAAGTAATTAATCAAGTAAATAATGAGGTATTTTGTAAATATACTTATGATAGTGTTAGTTAATAAGGTATTTGAGTTTTTTTCTTTATGTACTAATAAAGTGCAGAACAGATTTGAACAACTTTTTATCTAGCATATACCGACAGTTCTTCAATGAATAGTGTATTAAAAATATCCATAAAACATTTTCATAAAAATAATAATTCAAAAGAATGATACTTTTTTTAAAAATGGATATTTGATCAATTATTCAATTTCTTGGTGACAGCTCGACAGGCCATGTTAAAAACATTAACCGGCAGAGTTTCTGTATGTGTTTGGTCGGAGATCTAGGAACATCAACATTTTCTCTATGAATTCTCTTGAACCTCAGTGACAAATACACAGACCCTGAAGCGGCTGCTCACCTGAGAACCAGCTCAGGGTCAGTCCTAGAAAACACAAGCACACAGTACAGTATGATGTGTCTTTCAGGCACAATCGGATTGTCTGTGCGCGTCTTGACTCTTGCCTTTAGCCTTGAACCATGTTTGAGTCCTGTCTGCAGCCTGCTCAGTTACATAGATGGACCTCGACACATGCACTGTCCTGGCAACGTGGCCCTCAAGCAGAGTAAACACTTCAGCTGCAGCCCACACAGGCCATGGTCAATCATACGCATTAGACTCATTTCCTTCTCAGCCATGTTTGCCTTCATTGATTAGTAAAGAAGACAGAAAAGACTGGGGGGGGGAGTTAGGACCATGGACTGTCTCCTTATTTTGGTCAGTGAAAATACCATAAAGGCTGAGGACGCAGTCTGAGAGCCACAACCGCCCTTCGGACAGGAGGTAAGGCAGGTTGTCCATCAATTGTAGAATTGGCGGTTCGATCCCCGGCTCCTCCTGTCCGTGTATCGAAGTGTCCTTGAGCAAGATGCTGAACACCCAGTTGCTCCTGATGTGGAGGTCGCTTTGGATAAAAGCGTCTGGTAAACGTCTTTTTGCTGAGAGGAGATTTCTTTAAAACAATGTTATGATTTTATTTGCAATTTCATGAATGAAACATTAGGTTAAGTAGCTGAACAGACAAAGAAAGACGCTATAAGTGCCAGCCGTTACATATTCGGTATCAAATGCACATATGCTACAAATCTTATGGCGGACTGAACAGTAACATTTTTGGCATTGCGTGATCCGCTCCTTGTGTTGGTATGTCGCACATGAACGGCCACGTGTGTGCAACATGCTTGACACATAATCAGTTAGTGAGAAGTCTAATTTACAGTCGACATGAGAATATGTGCGTGTGTGTATTAGTGTGTCTGTGTGATTGAGTGTGATTTTGTTGGTGGGAATACGTAGAGCCCGTCCACGTTGACCTGCATGGCTTCAGACATTACACTTTTTTTTGGCCCACATCACAGAGGTAATATAAACCAAAATGTCAGTCTATTTGCAGAAATGTGCCCTTACAAGCAAGACCAAGAACGTCCGCTGGGCAGGGACGCTGAAAGTAAGGGTGCTGAGGGGGCTTTAGCACTCCCTATTGGCGGGCAGCTGTGACTGCAGGGCAACAAAAGTTTACTAAACAAATAAAAAATTAACTTTTAGAGTTTGCATTTTAGCATAGGCAGTTTATTAAACGTTTTCCTTCTGAATTGGTTGAAATCCACCGTTTTTTAAATTGATATTTGGTTTCATATCCGAACATAAACTACAGCATTTAATGTGACGTCATTATATAGACTTTCTCTCAGCACCCCCAACTCTGAATGACTTCCAGCCCCTGCTGCTGGGTTTACTTATTTTCCAGAATATATTTTACAACACATGAACAGGCCATGTGACAGTGAGACAACCACTCTAAATGCTCCCAATAATGTTGCAGCCTCTTACAGCCACTCTAATGTTTTGCAAAACAGTTCCTACTCTACTTATTTCAGCTATTCACACATGATCATACACAACATGTTTGGTCAAGCGTGTAAAAGTGAAATATTGTTGTTTTTGAATGACAAGAGTCTGGCATGGATCTTTGCACAATGCTTTTAAAAAAAAAAAAGCAAAAAAACTCCTAGAGAGGATTTTGGAAATCTTCAATCCCATCTATCCATGTGTGAATTTTGATGCAAACTGAGACCAAGATGCAGATTCAAATTTCTAGTTTTAATAATAGATGGTCACAAACTAGTTCATGCACGTATTCTATCAGGCAAAAACCAAACATAGACTTCACCTGATTCAGCACAGGTGTGGGTCAAAGAATGACCCCAGAATGACATAAAATGCGTACATGCTGACAAAACTGCTTGTAGGGCATGCAGGTGCCTTTTTCTTGATACAACAAAATATGAATTTAAGAGGTTTGTGCAGCTGTGAGGGAGGTCTGTGTTCCCTGAGGACCTCCTAGTTGCATGTGTTTTTGTGTGTGTTCTTCCTTGGTATGGACATCAGATAAGGTAAACTGTGGCAAAGGGTCCATCATATGGATTTGTTTTGTTCCCTTCCTTCTGTTCAAAATTGCTGACCTCACAGGATGACAGTTTACAGAACTCTCAATAAAGTAGTGGTTTTTGGACACAAAAAAACATATTTTTATGTAATTCCATTTTATGGTTATATTGTACCCTGTAATAACAGAACAGGCACCCAGTAGTTAAATAATAACTACAATATACTGTACATTCTCTCCAAATTTCTCCCAAACGTCCAGATTGTCACTCAGTAGGTCATAAATACTCTGTAATAACAGAATAGATAAAAAATAACTACAGTATAAATTCTTCGTAAAATCCGAAATCGTTACACCCTTATTCCATAACTGTTCCTCTGTACCTACTTGGTGCGTACTGTACTGGTACACCGTAAGTACAAAAGATTACACTGTAACTTTGGAGTAATTGCCTTCAAGTCAACCTTTCTGCAGAATCACTACTGTTCTGTTTAATTCAGTGAGATAACATCTATCACTATGGAGCGATAAAGCCTGATGAATTCAGTCTTTCTGGTGCAGGAGAGGTCACCCGATCTTGTATGCTGAGGGAAGGAGGGGGTCATTGTGTGTTTACATGGTGTGAGACATGGGGCTGTTGCGTGTCAGGCTGGGCCATCTTGCAGAGAAACTGTTGAATGAAGCATGAGCCTGCGCTTTCCAATACAAAGGCTTCAGGTTCCAGAGCCAATCAGAGACCTGGCCTCAGTCCAGGTTTAGTTTGCCAACCACCTGTATGTTTTGATAAACCGACAATCTGTCAACTGTGTTATTATCTGTGACATGCAACCTGATGTCGGACTCCTGCATGACGTTCAACATTTATGTCACATATAAATATGTGAAGCAAAACATCACTCTGTGATAATATGGCACCAACAATCTGTCAATGTGTTTTTAGTCCTTTATTGTGTATTATAGTATTTTATGCTTTTGACCTTAGAGATTGTGTTGGGCACCAATTTCACAAACCGAAACTAGAAAACTATCATGTTTGTTCCGTCAGTGTAATTTTAGCCTTTTGAAAGATGATGGCGGTGGTTGTTAGAACTATCAGCAGTGTATTTTCAGATTTCCAGCCTCTTTCAGGGAGTTGTCAGAAATGATTTGGCAACCTCATACACACCAAATAGGCAGTGGTTCAAAGGGTTCTCCTTGTCTGACATGGCATTCTTCTGAACAGGTGGTTCAATTCCTAATGGACTGAAGAGCAGTGAACATACAGACAAACACATCTGATTATGTGAACATGGAGACCTGAACTCACCTCACTGAGGGAAGTCAATCAGATCAATATACATGCTCGCTTCTTGAAACAGGCTAATCCCCTTTCAGCCAGCATCCAAGCCTCCCCTCCCCTCAGCTCTATGTGTGTTTCAGTGTTTCAGCTTATAGTCTTGCAACTTTATTGATTCACTCTCACCACTCTCATCCAGCCAGCTGTAGCAGGCAACATGTGCCTTGAGCAAAAAGCTCTGATAAACCAAACAGCAGACAGACAAAGTTAGCATAGTACAGTATTTAGAGAGCCAGATATTTCCTTCAACACCTATTGGAGACCAAATCAAATCTAAAAGGACAGCGTATATTGGACTTAGATTTTTCAGGTGACTAGAAACACAACCTCAATTGAATGTTAATGTCGCTCCATGTCTGCTGGATGTTTAAATAAGCAACTTTTTGCTAACACGTTCCCCAAATCAACTCTATATGGCCATAATACGGTATGTCAATATAGCTAGTTGCGTTGCCCCCAAGTGCCCAAAAATCAGTTCATGCAGGTTTAAGGTTTTAGGTCCTGGTTTAGTTGTAGCATGCACCAAGTCCCTGTGATGAGTTTCAAAAAATCAAGTGCTATCAAGTACGAGTAAGTATTTTGTAATGACAACCAAGAGAATACCTAATACAACTCAATATCTCAGATAAATAAGGTTTTCTTTTCTTTTTATCCAGTCACAACGGAACTTGGTGGAAACTTCAATAACCTCTGTAACTGTCAAATTCTTCTTCTATAACGTTTCAGAAAAAGACACAATCCTCAAATCATAAGTATAAGGTGAAAAAAAACTAAATAATATAATATGTAAAAATCCTCTAAATAATCATAATGTTTTACATACAGTATATTATGATAAATAAATAAATATATAAATAATTTACCACCCAGGTTTATGCGAACATGACAGTTTCTCCCAAAATTTGGTTTCAATTTCTACCTGCCTGAATCCATGGAACTGGTTTGATAACAAATATTAACAAAGGGGTCAAATAATACCACTTAAGTAACTCACAGTAAATGTTCTTTCAAAGGGGATATCCAGCCTGCTATTCAGAGCTGTATCTTACAGATGTAAAATAAGTCGATTTGTGTCATTGAGAGTCTGCAGACAAAAGAGCTCAGTGAAAAGCGCTTTTGGAAAATTGGCTGTAGGTGCTTAACTGTTTCCATGAGGTATTCTGCAGACTTTTTTAAGAGGCAATGGTCAATTCCAAACCTGTGTTACTTCACCGAGAAGTGCAGTTGGTAAATGTGCCAACCACTGAGTGATCTTATAAATGCTTAACCTTAGACGTCAGTGAGCTGTTGCCATTTGCAGCACTGTTTACGTAACTCTAATAGCTTCACGCAGAGACAAAAAGGACAGGGAGGAGGGAAGAAATGAAAGAGAGAAAAGTAGCAAGTCACTGGCAAGGATTGATATATTTAATTTCACCTCACACACACACACACACACACACACACATACGCACACCTTTGATACCAAATAATAATAAGATAATTTGAGCCACCCTCCAGGCAGTCAACAAATATTACATAACCTCCCCACCAGGTACATGGGCTGTGTGTAAAATTGTATTAAATATCACAAAAAACTCTCAGATAAAAGTAGGACCGATGCATTTTGTTTAACAATATCTTTTTATGAATTTAGATTTCAGAAAATTCTAAGCATGGTTCTCAAGTGCTGACTTCAATGATACCTAATTGACCCCCAAAATGCTCTCCCTAAAATGTTGCATTAGCTGATAGCAGGTCTGCCAATATAGTGCGTCACGGCTGCATTAGACAATTCATCACGCTTTAATGCACATCTTGTCGTGATTAATCCCGCTAAAAGCCTACTCCTCACCATCTGTATCCAACTGGCATTTTGTTAAAGTTATAAGAAGAGTGATAGTTAAAAAAAATGATATTGATCCCAGTAGATGTGTTGACACCATCTTTATTATATCACTTTTGTGCACAAATGTTCACATTCAATCCTTGAATAAGAGAATATCTCTCCAGGTGCTATAACTCAAATCAGCAAAGTAGGATGTCATAACACAAGGTGAACCACAGTAAACCTCACACACTCTGCCTGTACTGCCCATTTTCTCTGTTTTTGTTTACATCTACGCTGTGTAACCAGCCCCCGTTCTGACTCAGTGTGACGCCAATCCCACCAACGGCTGGGACGGCTAGTGCTCAGTGGCCAGCACGGACATTCCTACTGTTCAACTAATAAGGCATATATGCACATTATTTTCAAGTAATTACATAGGCAGCATGCACAGGCATGATTACTGTGCTGATACAGTGGGTTTCAAGTTAGACACATGATGGCCCTCTTAATGAACTCTGATCTGTGTGTGTGTGTGTCAGCTTTGACAAATTCTGTCCTCTTTTGGGGTTTGATCAGATATGTAAACAGGAAGCTATCACATGGATCACAAACCACATACCCAACATACACACTAATTAAAAAAAACTGTGAATGACATTCATTTTCTAATAAATGTCTAAATATTTGGTAGACTGAAACAGGACGTTTAGTAGACACTGCTTAATGAATATTGTATGTTACTTCATGTTATGCTACTTGAATTGCTAACTGACATGTACCTGACAATGTATCCACAAATGATGTTAAAACAGGCAAAATGAACGAGAACGTGCATTGGAGAGCTGGATCCTAAAGCCACAGTCTCAGAGTTATAATAAAAAAAACAGACTGACCTTTACCAAATATTAGGAAAAAAGCGTTGAGTGTTTTCGCTCCATTATGATTGATTGATTTTGTTCAAATGACCAATCTGTAGAAAACTTGCATCACGGAAACTGCTTGAGAAGCTGCTCCTGAGCTATAAATAGTCCTAGTGGATTGTGAAAGCCATTGTATATTAGCTTGATTTTTTAAGCCCCTTCAGTAGGTTTTGACCTGAGTGGGCTAATACAAAGCTGATGGGTACACAGTCTAAAATAATTATACTACTGCACGTTCTGCACGTCCCACATGTGATCAGTATAAAAAATCATCCGGCAATGTTACTGTGATGACAAAACTCTCTAATGATGGAAGATCTATACAAAAAAACATGTCATGTAAGACTAATAAATGTTTAGCCTTTTTTGCTTCCTTCATTTGTAGAGAGTGTTTTTTATGTATATAATGTGGAAGGTGGATCCAGGTGTTGTGCTCAAGACTCCCTGAGATTAAATAAAGAAGAGCCAAAAATCATTCAAGGTATTTTTAATCATTTTATTCAACACGCAAAAGCGCATGTCCAATTGAAATCATCTTTCAACGTTTATTATTAAACCTTTCAATACCTTCTCCAAAATGTGACTCTGTTTAAGAGTGAAACGTGTGGTACACTAATCCTACTCATTTCATTTAACATAAAAGGTAAGTAAATCATTTTCTATGGGAGAGACAATCAACATTGCTTTACCTACATCATAGCAGAAGCATACAATTTTCACAGTTAAAGAAGGTCAGTGGCTGCTGATGGTAGGTGAGTAGGAAAGTACATAAGACCCCCTCAGTTGCTTGCCAGCTAATTAGTCCACACCGAGAAAAGCTTGTCTCCTGCTGTTCACAGCCAGACTCTTCACCTTTGTACCTCCCTTTGTACCACCAGCAGTCAAAGGCCTCCGGTGAGGCAATATTGCTTCCTGATCCGATTCAGTCTTTTCCCCATCCAGCCACTGGGTTCCTGCCAAATGTCATTCAATAAATCATTCATTCATCATTGTTCACTCATTACATTCATACATACAACAGAAACCACAATAAAATATATGTCTGCCCACCCATTAACAGCTTGTCTTTCCATTATCTGAATGAAACAACTAATAATTCAATCAGGAAAGACGTCAGTATCAGTGAACAAATATTTATTGACACGTGCATAATAAAGATGAGAAATGTGTCTTTGGCGATTAGAGGCCACAGAGGCCACACCTTTATTGGGTTTGTGGCTATTTGTTTGCACATACAGTATACAAGCTAAAGCACAATATCAACCAAAAGACAAACAAAGGTGGCGAAGTACTATCAGGGGACTGATGCCAATGTCAAAACCTATTTCTAGACCTTCATTATTTAAATGGTTAATATTCCACAGTAAATGTTATCTTAATCAAACTACAATATTTGTTATGGTTACACCTGTGCTGTCTCCTCCCCCCTCATGTGTCTGCCATTACTCACATGACCTGTTGCCATGTTTCTGCACAGCTGTTCTTAGTTTCGTCATTAGCGTTTTACTATAAATAGAAGACTGTTCCTCCTCCTTGTTCTCCAGAACAGTATGTCACGGCACCATCCCTTCTCAGCGTCAAAAGCGTTATTATTCCTGTGTGTCTGCACGACTAAACACATTCTTATTGACACAGCAAAATTGGGGCTAGGTAGCAACCAAGAACAGTAGCAGTGGTTTGCGTCCAGGATTTCAGGCAAAATTTTATTAATCTGCCATGAGAAGCCTGCTGTGTGCACTGTATTTGACCAATACCTGAAAGCTACATGGTACATACACAATGCAGAGTGTGGAAGGATAAGCAGCCATTCCAGTGAGCTTGCATTATTATAATCATTTATATATATTTTCTTGGTTGATATTTTGTTTAAAATCATCTGAAAAAAAACAAGAAAGCAAAATAACAGTAGTGTCTTTTAAAAACAGAATGCAGAGAGAGCCCAAAGGATTAACTTTAATGGTTGCTTCAACTGAAGGAGTTTTAGGACCTTGTGAGTAAAGTGAGCCACAAGATCTGCAGACAGATTAATGCAGCAGCTGTACTCACACAGAGGAAAAGGTGGATGAGCGGAGTGCAGCCAGCAGATTTCAACCCTAGCCGTTATTTACTCTGGATTCTAATTAGTCTGGGACATAATACACATTTGACACTTATTCTTGATAGAAAATATGAGATTTTATACACAAATACTGAAGTTTGCAATCAGGGAGACTCCGGTCACAGTACAAAGTGTGCAAAGTTAGCACAAAGGCCTTTTTTTGTATAAAAAGTAAGTAGAAAGAACATTTTCAGAAACAGTTTAGTACACCAAGGCTACTGTTTCCACGAAATAGGGGTCAGGGTGAATTCAAGTAAAAAATCTTAATGACTATGATTTCACATAAATACACTGCAATTATAAATTACATTACATTATATTACATTTAGGCATTTAGCAGACGCTTTTATCCAAAGCGACTTCCAAATGAGAGCTTTACATAAAGTGCATAGAACCATGATTGCAAACAACAAGATGTCTCATCAGACTTGTAAGGGCTGGTGATGAATCACAAGTGCTAACAATGTGTCATTTAAGTGCTGTTGTATTCCCGGAACAAATGAGTCTTTAGTCTTTTCCTGCTTCAGCCTGCTTACAGAGTTAACAAAAACTAAAATTAGTATATTAACATACTACGG
>JAVQJD010005380.1:0-12772 GCA_036023655.1 Nannoperca australis
ATGCTGGGTGGGCCCAAAAAGAGATGAGATAGACGTCTGAGTGCGGGTGTGGTGTGGGTGTGTGTGTGTGTGTGTGTGTGTGTGTGTGTGTGTGTGGCCAGTAGGAGGGAGGACAAAAAAAAAAACACAACATGTGAACATGAGCAAGAAACAATAAGACAGAGTGGGAGAGCTTGACAAAAACAGCGATCATATCCACAGGCAGTGCAGACAAAGACTGGCAGATACTGACAGATGGGAAGAGAGTCCTGCTGTAAGTGTATTTGTAAGTGTGCATGTGTGTGTGTGTGTGTAAGAAGGAGAGAAGGAGAGAGAGAGAGAGAGAGAGAGAGAGATGCTAATCTCCATCAAAGATGAAGCAGACTGCACTGAAAGTGATTGAAACCAGGGTGAGCAAACAGAGGCTGTGAATAAGTTGAAGTGGAGGAGAAAAACTGAGTACTAAACATGGTGGGCAACCGTCTTAATATACAACACGATACGAAAAGGCAAAAAGGAAGAGAACAAAGACATTTGTTTGACATCTGTCTGAGAGCAATTTCAGATGTTTTCAGCCAGCTGAGCTGAAAGACACTCGAATTATGCCACCAGACACTCAAACCACCATGCAATCAAGAGAAGACAGCTCTGTTGCGACATGAGAAAAATCAAGTCCTCCTCATGTTATCTTAAACCACTGCGAACACACTCACTGAATGTCAGAAACTGAGACGAACAAAGAGACAGACAGGGGGGAAAAGGCAAAAAATGCCTACACTGTGTCACCTACACTGTGGAACAGTATGCCTGAAATATCGCTTTGGCTGAATCCGTTGATAGTTTAAAAGGGCCATTTTAAGATGTGTTCTTAAATACAAAGATTTTGTGTCTTTGTTTAGACCATACTCATTTCACAACGTTTTTGCAGTCTTAATCTAGTTTTGCAGTTTGGTTACATCTGAATATGGCTGTTTTTTTTTTTTGTTATTTAAAAACTATACAGAGAAACAAACTACAACTAGTTAATCATTTATTTTCCCCCGGAAATGTTGTACCAAGAGACGCAGACAGAGAGGAGGATAAGATTAGAGCTAAACAAACGAGACAATGTCATAGCCCTGCCTTTCCTTAGACACCTACAAAACAGACAGAAACTGAGGCACATTTGCACACACGTGCAGTGCGGTACAGTCGGCTAACACTCGTCACTTGCACACTACAATACACACGCTTACAGTGATCTATAGATGTACACACATTAACCGTGTCAGATTATTTTTGCATATATACTCACCAACACACACACACACACACACACACTTTACAAACAATGAAACCCAAGGGGGAGCCTCCCCACCTCGCCATCACTCTTCTTCTGTTTCTCCGCAGAGCCTCCTCTTTGTTTTGTCTCCTTAATGCTGCTCTAAGCCCATCTTAACAGGGAAATGGTGCAGAACAAATCCTAAACAGGAGGTGACAGGGTGGTAGAGACTACTGACGGTGCTCTGTTATTAACATGGGAAGTTATGGAGGACAATGTATACAGACAAGGATCACGTCTAAATTGTAAATATGTCAAGTTATCCATGATTTAACATTGCCTGGGGTTTCTGATCGTGTCTATCAACTGTCTATCAACAGCTACACGTCCTTGAGCAAAAGCACTGAGGCCGTAAATGCTCACTCATCTGAAGTACAAGACAAGTCAGTGTAGAATGGCACCTTCTCTTACAAGTCAAACCTGACTCTTGACGTTGTTGTGATATTCTTGTTTTCTTTTGCTAAGGCAGAAGCAGAGACTATAAACAACATACCTGTTGGAGATGAAGAAAGCCTTTCCAAGATAAAATATCAACAGACAGAAATACATGCCTTTACATGCTCACCAAAAGCAAACTGAAAAGGACAGTAGCAAATGGCAGCTGAAGCATCTCTATGAAAGGCTCAAAGGAGGAAATGTTGTCTTGTCACCCTGCACCTTTCTGCAATATTCCCTGTTTTTATCCTGTGTATTAGATATAAATAAGGAACCTCTATTGGGCACTACATAGGAAAGCTGAGACATTATCAATAGCAGCATGGTTATAGTGTCTTGATACTTACATAAGGCGTGGGAGCCGGTGAGCAGCAGTGATAGCAGCAGTGTGGTGACAGGCAGCCGGAGTGGCAAGGAGAGGCGAGGGGCACCGCTGGTGGCCATCTTGGCTCCAGTAGGGAAAGGGGGGCAGGGAGGGGTGGGGTGGGACTGATCTTTGACCTGGCTGAAGAGCCGAGGCCCCGACTGCGCAGGGAAGGTTGGGGTCTCCACGCAGGACGGCTTGGCACTCTGCAAAAAAGCAGGAAGAAAAACGAGAGAAATTAGACATTAATGCAGGGTTTGTTGACCTTCATACTGTTTTTCACATACATAGATCCACAATCATAGCTCCAAACATTCATATCTGGGACCAGATAACAGACACAATGCAATTTCTGCAATAGACACAAACATCAAAATACCTTATAGAAGTAAATGAAAATCACTTCTTGGCATTACCTTACTGTGACAGTAAGGTAGCGTATAGTAGTATAGTATAATATATATAATATAACAGTTTGACTGTTGCAGTAAGAGTTCTAGATGGCGAAAAAAAAAAACTATATTTATAATATTGCTTGTAGCCAGAGCAACTGAAACAGAAATGGTTCGGCCCACATCGACGTGTGGCTTCTGATAAACACACTGGCCACTCGGCTGCACTCTTCACAACCCCTCAAAAGGTTGACACATAAATGGAAGGAAGGTGATCATGTGTTGATTATCACTACTAGAAGCAAAGTGCAACATACCCCAAACCCTGTAGCCTCCCCATCTTGCAACCAACCTCTTCTCAATCCCCTCATTAACAGGGGAATCACAGTTTTCTTTCTTTTTCTCTTTCCAAATCGCCTGATCTTGTCATTATTTGCTTATCTCATTGCCTTGTAATTACACAGGCACCCAATGATATTCCAGGCAATGTCTCTTTGTTTTAGTCAAATTGCCATTAATCCCCCAAGCTACACAGAAGGACTGGGGACACCGCCCACCATACACACACACACACACACACACACACAGTATCTCATTGATATGTCTGGTGCAGCACAGAGCAACTACCAAGTGGTTATAATCTATAATTAAGAAGACGTGAATAAAGAGTCAAAGAAAGAGAGAAGTTAGGCATCCATGACATGAATGTAATGCGTTTGTCAATTTCTTTTTTTGTCTTTTTGACATGTATGACGTTCAGCTGACTTATCCCGAGTGCCTTACAGCAAGATGAGTGAGCAGACAAGCTTTAAAAAGAAATCAATATCTGTCTCAGCAATCAAACTGTAAACACAAAAACAAAAAACTGTCCATGTTCAGAGGACAATGGGCAGGTTCAAGCCCCTTTGTCAGCAAGCATCTGTTCTGCTTGAGAGTCCTTGTGCAAGAAACTGAATGCCTCCCCAGCTCCAGGGATGCTACTACTCAGCTGAGCCTACATGAGGGGCGACTCTCTAGAATTGAGATTAATTACCTACGCACTGTGTGGTTAACAAGGTACTATATAGTACAAACTTTGCAGACATTGTGCAGTTTATTGTGGATGCCCTAAAGCAACTTTTTTTCTGGATAACCTAGAGTTCCCTGAACACTTACCTGCTAACTCACTGCAAGTTGATTTTGACAAGAGCATCAGTGGCTGAAATGTGAACTGAATGTACTTCAAAAATAGCATAACTGACAGTTACCCTCTATTATTCAGATGCAATCATGATCAGAAGCACACAGGCTAAAAGAAAGTGACAGAAGACTTTTGAGGCCAACAAATACAATTGGAATGGAGGGATTTATAGCCACAGTAACTATCTCACAGACAATTCTTTACAAAACCTTTTTCATAATAGTGTTATATTAGTGTAATGTTATTTGGAGTAATAATGAGGACAACATTGACTAATTCACTACCATGGCCTACAACAGCTTACATCACCTTAATTCAATCAAATCAACAACATAAATAGAAAGGGAAAAAAAGTGAATTATTCAACCATGTCAAGCTGCTAAATTGTCAGAGGAGTTGAAAGGTTAATATATGCAGCAGTTTTACAGGACTGCATTTGTGACTGTGGCTTTGCGAGAGGCAGAAAACCATAGCTAATTGCAGTGTAACCAAGCATCTCAGACAGCAGGTATATGCAAGTGGCCCACCCTTCACAGCTACTGGACCAGGCTCTTTAACTGGCTAGACGAAACAGAAACAGACACACGTAGCAGCCGGTGTACTTAAAATAAAACCACAAATCTAAACAGCAAAACCCATATATGACATAAATGCACACATAGTCCACAGCTACTGGCTTCTAAAACTGTTTTCACATAGGTAATTCAAACAGAAATTCAAGAACAGGTGACGCATGCACACTAACAAAAACACAAAAGGGAAAGATCAACAATAGGTCTTTTGTGGCAACGACGGCATGCCAGAAAGGAGTGGGTGTCTTTCAGAAGCTCATCTCATCTTTCAACAAAATACTATACACACACACGACAGACATGTGTCCTTGCTTGTTTTTTGTTTTGTTTTCTTCTTTTCTTTTCCCTTGGACTGGAGGGCAGGTGATGTCATTGGTGAGAACTGAGGGAAACACAGAAACTAACAGAGAGAATAGGGGAGTATCGAATTGTCTAGGGGACTTCTGAATGATGCCCCCATTGTTCTGACTGTAAACATTGGTGTAGGTAGAGGGAATCTCGCCATGCCTGTAGGGAATAACTCCATCTATGCTCACAAGATGCCTAGGTGATGATTTATGGCCCTCCCCTTAGGGCATTCCTTTCTATCTCCACCTTTGCTTGCTATACAAACTTCACAACACAATTACAACAGTGATTGCTGTTGAACGGCCTCACCGAACATAACCTGAGGCCATGTGTGGGCTCCAGTTTAACCATAGACACTGTCTACGCAGCTCAATGCTTCCTTCTTTTCTGAAATGTAAATAAAAGATAAAGAATAGATAGGGAAGTTTACTAAAGAAAGATATGCCTACACATATTCTTAACTAATCACAGAGGAATTGGGGAAGCTAAAACCTCACCATAGCATTTTAGCCTTAACAGCAAATACAGCTCTAAACAGAGATTCCAACAAGTTGCTAAAGCAGACCTTCACTCAAAAAGGGAAGACATGATATGGAAAGGACAGTATGTTTCTCCTGCGTTTAGCACCTACATGGGAAAAGCTGTCAACTCTTGTTAAAAGCATTCATCGCTTTCCCTCTAGAAAATGGGCAGAGAGTATTTAGCATTCTGGCAATGCTAGCAGAGAGGTCAATCGATTGATAAACCCTCACCATTACCTCAGCTGCTTCCACATTATAGGAAGCAGCTGAGGAAACTGCTAATGGTCATGTATTGCGGATTTCAGTGTTACTATGATGACTGCAACAACTTTAGCATTAGAGAAATCAAAGTAAATAGCAAGCGATTGTTGTGCTTAAGATGAGATTTGGCAAAGTACAATTACTTCCTACTCACTTGCCACCACTAGCAAAAGTAATTAAATACTGTCACCAACCAAAATAACTTTGTGCGACCCGTTGGCCAATGTATTGTGGGATAAGTTATTATTATCAGCATTCTCAAATTCTGACACTGGCACAATATGGATGGCAGTTTAGTTAGCCTAACAGACTTCACTGAACAACAACAACTGTATTGCCAAGCTACTACTCCCAAGTGTCCAGTGCAGCTGCACAGAGGTCAATGTTAGCATGGGCAGATTAGTTGTATGACAGCAAGTTGAGCATATTTTTCCCCAGAAGTTGGTCCACCAAACCAGATTTAAAATATGTGTGCAACAATGAGATGTCCATGTTGTTCAGTATTGGCTAATATGTAGGTGGTAAGAATGTATAAGCTAATATTATCAGAAGGCCCTCTAGTGGAAATAAAATATCTTACATCCAACACTCCAGCAAATGAATGTGAAGAAAGGCAATGAAATAAGTGCTGTTCATTTGTGGTTTCAAACTGTTACAAAGATTATTCATTAAATTGTAGGTTAGTCCCACTGATGGGGACTGAATATATTTTGAAGCTGGGACTTTTCCCCCTTGTGAAAACTGGCCATCACCCCAGATATTAACCAGTCACCAGGCTTCTGTAATTACAGTCAAAATGGTGACACAATTTCCACTGAATAGTGGCAGTCATTGGCTATCAGGGACTCTCACTTTGACATGGTCAAGCTTTAAATTCAGCTCATTTCCCCATGCAATATTGATACTAATGCATTTGATTACTGAGATTGAGAAAGGCAATGAAGAGAAGGGGAGATGGGAATTTGTGCTGTAAGCATGAAATGAAAGCATGGCCGATACATACAAAAGTGTGTGCACATGCACACCTACACACGTCACAATGGGCCAGGAAAAATTATAAAGAAAAGAACAAATCCTACAAAGAGAATGAAGGTACAGGTAATTATACACGTGGATTTCTCCAGACGAGACCATGAGACCAATATCTTCAAGAAACCAAGCTGTTTCCATCCACTCATGCACACTGCACTGTAACAAACAGTTCTTCCACCCCCCCCCCCCCCACACACACACACACACACACACACACTGTAAAGATGTGATGTATTGGTGAGGAGGAAAAACAACTGCTTATCACCTGAGGGACCACATTAATAATCTCTTTTATGAGGTTAACAGTAAGCTTACTTCACACACACACACACACACACACACACACACAGTTAAAAAGACCTCAGTTTGGTTGGGCTTGATGATCAAGAGTTTGGATGTTTGATGTCTAGAACTTCAAAAAGAATAATATTTCTGTGTTTGTCTAGTTCCAAAAAAAGCTGGACTTTCTGCAGGAGTACATTTTTCATTCATTGTTTGGTTTCTAGAGTGCGTGTGTATCAACAACTCCACATTTTTGGCTGCAGGACTCTGACAGGCCCTGTTTACAATGACTCCCCGCTGCAGCCTAGTGGGGATGTTGTTAATACCCCAGGAATGGATAACCCTGTGAGGAACTCAGAGGAGGTTGTTGCAGACTGGCTTAGAAAATATTGTCCAAATGTCACTGAAAGAATACAACACATTGATTTACAGGTTGCAAACCTAAAAATAATCTCTTAAACTACTGCATATGTTAATAATATTAAAAGACCAACACCATTTGATTATTTAATATTTGCTAAATGAGGTTAGAGCAAAACAGCCCATTCAGAATTAGACTGAGTGATGTGGGTGGCTCACTGTGGCCTCTGCCACAGGTTTGTGACATGGGTCAATTCAAGCTCTGAGTTTGATTTACTTTCTGAGAAAAAATAAGGAACACTCTAGGACTTTAGCAGCTAGTATGAATGTGATGTCTAGCCAAGGACAACTATTATTCTTCTATTAAAGGCATGCAGGGCATGTGAAATGAGTTGGAGCATATATGGGTACATTTTTTTTAAATGGGGATATTATTTGCAACAAAGGCCACTAATGACATATCTTCTTGCTCAGTGCCTCCGACCTAAAACAAATTAATTTTATTTACTCTAAAATGCCACTAATAACACTTACTTGAGGGCAATTATTAACTTTTAAAAATCCAATAAGATAGTAATTGCTTAAGGAAGATATGTGAATGTTTGTGTCCAAGAGAAGTGCACAGGTGTCTCCAGAATCAGAAAACTGAGAATAGCATTCCACTAACCTGTTACATTGTAACTCAGGGGCACCTTTATATATATATATATATGTCTATGTAAGAAGCAAAGGTATATCCAGACACCCACATACGCACACCTCAACCTAAACCTCAGCTATAAAACAAGTCTATGGCAACCATCTGTTTTTCGTCATGCTGAAATCCTAACAGTATTGATTCCATGTGTCGCTGGTAAGGCTTCCCTCCCCTCTCTCAATCTCTCTCCCTCACTCACTGCACCTTTTAAGCTTTCTGCATCAGAATATTGGCTACCCAACCCTGGTGTACACTGTCCTGTGACACCAAAAAGCTATCTATATGGGCAGCATAAGAGATAAAGGGTGTGTGTGTGTGTGTGTGTGTGTGTGTGTGTGTGTGTGTGTGTGTGTGTGTGTGTGTGTGTATATGTGTGCATGAAGGAAGGTGTGTTTGGCTTCTAAATATATCCACCCTGATCAAGCTAGTCGTCCTTCAAATGCTTCATCTCTGCTTTCTTTTTCTCCATCCAACCCCCTCTCTCCTCCCTCTCATTTCCTTCCTCTCTCATTCCCTTCCCCCCTCGGACTCATGCATACTAAACTATGCTTGCATTGCAGATGTTTGGTAGGGAATCACATGAATTTGCATGGAACTGCAGGACTATTATGTAAATGCTCCACTGTGTATCTACCTCCCAGCTTTACTCTTTCGCTGCCATCCACTCGTCACCCTGAGAGTGTCTGAGGAATTTGAAACAAGGTGCACCTGTCATTAACCACACTGTGTAGGGAAGCCCCAGTGGAAGGAGAAGAGCTTACGCAAAGAAAACATTCATATGTACTGAAAGCTACTGTCTGTAACATTAACATTTTAAGCATTTAGCTTTGACTTACATTAAAGGCAACAGTAGAATAAACTGCGCTCAAGGTGTGCAGAGATCAAGTCCAGAGCCTTCTAACAACAGATGTGACAACTATTTGTGAAAGGGTACAATAATTTCATTATTAAATATATTAAAATACAAAATGTTCAAAAAAATGTTTGTAACATTAGGACGCACACTTAGACAGTAATATTACTAATTGTGGACAATTCAGATTCTCCAGTACAACTCACTTATGCAATAGCACCCAGGGAAAAGAAAGTCAAACATATGACACTGTGCCACCCTAAATTCAACCTGGGCTGATATTTCGATGTTTGTACCTACAGAATAAATTCCAGAGCATATGTGAAATATATTTTATGTTTTGGCAACGCATGGGCACCCTTTTTTTGCCTAAAGTGAAGGTTGTTTGCATGGATAAGGAGAACTGCATCGCCATGGCCTCATTAAGAGATTGTGGAACGCCCTGCCCAGGCAACCTCTCCTTGGAGTAGCTTTCCCATGAGCCTTTGCCCTCAACTGTTCCCAACCTCCCAGGCCCAGAAATGGCACTTGACACCTCAGAGACACCTTGTGTTGGCCATCTGTTATTCCCCTGGGATCACCATAACATTTCTCTGGGAACTTACTAGCCTTTTCAGCTCTAAAAGAGATTTTGCTACTAAGAACTGCTGAAAATCATGTGTAGTTTTTTTTTTCTTAGAAGTTGCTAACTTTTCTTGTGAAATGATTGTTGGCATGAAAGCACAGAATTTTCAGGGTGACTATGAAAGTTATGAGTCAGCCTAAGACTCAAAACTGTTCTTTTTAAAGCTCAGAATCAGTGTATTGTGATTTTGTCTGTTCAATGTTCAGGCAGCCTTCATGTTTTTTTGGGGGAAAAATGACTGTTTTGTCAGACTATTTTCAAAAGGAACTGGAGGCTTACAAAAGGATTCAAGACCAAATTACCAGAAGCCCATTGAGTCTTCAACCGTTTGTTTTTTCTCCAGGTGTTGCCCTGAGTTCGATCAGCAGAGGGTTTACTCTGAACATTATAAGGCTGCACTGTCCTTCCAATAAACACCAGGGGCTGTGAGGCTTTTAGCTGAAATCCACCTCGGTTGAGGTTGAGTGCACAGCAGCAAGCATCAGGGTCGTGCAGTGGGGGCGAACGGATTGGCAGCTGGGATGCTTCGGTGGCATGCTGACCTCCTAAACGCGGACTTTATTGCACAGCCATTTTGTTTACCACTGAGGGGTGACACGATATCGGTCTCCTGTGTAACCTTGCCATTCTGTGACGCCACAAGTTGGCAGACGAACTCCACACATACCAGACACACACATACACACAGACAAAGAGAAGTATTTGTTTTTATTTTCTGCCTTTCCTGGTTTGTCACACTGGCTGCCAAGGATTGTAAAGGCCAAAGGTTACAGGTGGCACCTCAGCTTGGACGAGTCTGGGAAGGGCTGCTTTATACTATATATAAGGGAGGCATTTAATTATAGGACACATTACAGGTCACAGTTGGAAGCTGCAGAAGGGAGGTAAGACGGGGGTGTGAGGCAGTCCTTAACAAATACAGGGGCAGTTGGTTGGGGATGTAGTGTGTGTGTGTGTGTGTGTGTGTGTGTGTGTGTGTGTGTGTGTATGTGTGTGTGCGCATGCAAGAGAGACTGTGCCGATTAGGGGAACTGGAAAAGGAGGGGCAGGAGGGGCGTACCCAGTTTTTGGCCCTCTGCCAATAGAGCCAGACAAGCATCACACCAACTGGCCAGAGACTTGAATGCCCTTTAAAAAATGCCACAGGAGGGGGAAATAAGTTTTTGAAGGGCAGCTTGGACAGTTGGGGAAGAGCGCTTCATATTTAATCTGGAAATAGGAAATGGGGAAATGAGAGAAATTAGATTATTCTAAGTAATCGAGGAGGACGCGGAGGAGGGAGAAGACTGGCAGACCAGGGTGTTTAGAAAATGTCTCTAAAACTCCTGTGTAATTGGCAGGGTTCAAGCATGTAACATTTGCTGTGTGGTTTGAGAAGTTTCATTTCCAAAGTGAGATACATACCATTTGAAAATAAATGTGACACCCACACAACAAAATGACTACTGGCGTTTTAACAAAATTCACAACTGAGTGAAACTGGAGCCAGTCCTTTGCTTTAAAAAGTTAAAATCTGAATAATAAATATTGTTTTTATACAGATGAATGTCAAGTGTTTTTTTTTTTTTCTAAAACCGAAAGAGAGCTCGGTGTAATAGATGCTTGTAACGTAAATATTAGAAAATGTGGTTTGCCATAAAAGGGATGTAACATCATTAAAGAGTTAACTGCAGATGATTAGAGACTATTCTACCACAGAGCCATCAAGGGCAGGTGACAGCTTAGAGTATTATTTTTTTTCCTGCTTAATAGGATGAAGGTCAGAAATAAAGCGTGGATTATTAAAAAAAATTCTCGTACTGTGCAACTATACAGGGACTAGTTATACAGTATATGTGGGTTTGATAGCTAGGCCTTTGCTCTAGAGGTTAAAGTTAATGATGGATAACTCGCATGCTGTTCTCCAAAAACTACAATCATATCAATAGATTTCTGAGAGCAGAAGTCTTTTTAGTTTTTTTTTAACAAGACAGGGCTCTCAGCCGGCAGCATCCAATAAATGAGGTCCATTTTGTGTCTTTTCAACCACAGCTTTCAAAATGTAATTCTCTCCTGCTTTGACAGTGATCATTCAGTTAAATGTATTATGAGGCTGCAACCTTTGCTGAAGCATGGCTGCTTTTCAGTTTATATCTAAGGCTCCTTTTGTCCACGCAGCTTTCTGATTAATCCTGCATGTCTCAGTGGGAAAGAGACAGAGAGCAGCAGAGACACGTGCAAACAAATACAAACTTGCGCATTCAAATACAAAGATACTCTGATAGAGGAACACATGCTCAAACACAAAGTGGCAAACTCTATTGCCTCTGTTGATGACAAACCCTCTCTTCATCAAGGGTGGTCATCTTTTTCAGGCTCCTTTTTTTTTTTTTTAAGAGAATTAATTGAAAATTGAGTTAATCCTTCTGAAACTGGGCCAAAGCTCATCAGCTGGCTAAGTAGTATTTAGCAACCTCACTGCGGTAGCCAGAGATTATAAGATACTTTTTCTGTGTGTGATTAGGGAAGGTGTATATTAATTTGCAATTATTTGCGCTATTATCTGATTATTGACTAAAAGAAGGAGTGAAGTGAACATCAGAATTATTGATCTCCACAACATATCCTCCACCATCAAGCCAACAGGTACTGCAGCAGACACACAAGACACCACCCAACATACCATAGGTAATCACATTACTGCCACTGGGGATGTAGTTGCTTATACATAATATTTTAATTAGTATGTATCCGTCTGCAATAATTTTCAAAATTACATTAAATTGCTGCATTTTCATTATGGTTGATTAAAGTGACTGGATCTAATTATACGGTTCAACGTGCAAGAAAGAAGATACACATGCTACCATAGCAATTAGTGTTGTTGTAGTGTGCAGCAGGCTGTGGTTGGATCCTGTTTGGGCTGGAGGTTAGGGGAGTGTCTGTACCCCTGTCAATCACACAGTATTGTAAAGAGCAGAGACAGATGGCGGGGTTGACCCACACTCTGTCTTTCTGCCTGTCAGTCCACCCATCACAGTCCACAGTCACCACCAGCACTACAACTGAAAGCCTGGGAAAGACAACTGTTTTTTACAGCCACTTTAAAAAGGCCCAAAGAAACAGACAGCAGCAAATGTGACACTTTGACTCGGGACATTCTACTAAAACCACGAGCCTTGCTTTCCAATACGGTGCGGTACAGCAAACCAGATAATCAAAGAACAGAAGAGAGAACAAAACAAAGAATGGCTTTACACAAAATAACAAAGAGAGATCAATAATACAATTTAAATAGAAATTATAATCTCAATATGGCACTTGTGAAGTCTTGCTAAAAAGAAAAAGCAGGTCACCATGCACTAACAGGTCCGCACACTGTAAATGACCACATTTGCCATAATATAATTCAAATATCTTGATTTCAAATTAATTGTGAACTGAAATAAGACCAATAAGAACTACATATTCTGACAATATCAGAATATCTGACAATATATACCAAATGTATTTTTGGAAGCACAGGACTGAAAATGTCCCTGCCGACCTGGGGGGGGGGGGGGGGGGGGGG
>JAVQJD010005392.1:0-12446 GCA_036023655.1 Nannoperca australis
TCTTTGTGTGTGTGGAAGTTGGTCTCGACCGGCTCCATGTGATTGAGTGCCCTGAGATAACTTTGTTATGATATGGCGCTATATAAATAAAATTGAATTGAATTGAATTGAATTGGTTGGCACACAGGGGCCTGCTGCTGCCAATGAGAAATAAAGGACACATTTAATTGAGTTTTGGGTGGCGCTGCTGAGAATATTGATGGAGGGAGGGAGCTGCGTGATGATGAAAAGTCCTCTGACTCCAATACAAAACTATAAAAGGCATTTGAGTCAGGATGGTCACATTACAAAAAACACACTGGACTGCAGAACAAAGGTCAGAACAGAGATCAACGTGCAGAGACTGAGGTGTTGTCTTTATATAAGAGCCCAAACCTTCTTCTTCTGTTTGGCTTTACAGCCTAAAAACAGTGTTCCTGATGATCGTGCGGATTAACCAAATAAACCATTATCAGTCATCACTGGTCCACTTTGGCCCAATAACACGATCAGCTAAGAGCAGATTATTGATCACACAGAGGTAAATGATAGCAGATCGAGGAACTTTGACACACACACACACACACACACACACACACACACACACACACACACACACACACACACACATTGCGTAACAGTATCCGGAGGCCAAACACCAGACTTTTGCTTCACCACTGGGACGATGCTGGATTTTGGTCCTTGGTGATAACACACAAACTCCAACTTTTTCCTCGCTTCGTCACGTGCCGCTGCTCGTCCTACAAACACTGGAGTGACGCACAAATCACACTTCTGAAGTTCGTTTAAAATAAGCTACTTACGTGTCATTGAGGTGGGCCGATGTCGCAGTTTGAAGGAGCGCTGATGCGGTGATGACAGCCAACATTCGCAGGACAGGTGCCATGTCTGCAGAGCAGAGTCGGTGCTTTGCAAGCAGGACGCACTTCCAGCCTGCTACCCCACTGCGGGCCGGACTCAGACGGAGACACACAGGCGGATTGCAGGGCACAAAGTTGCTGGAACGGAGGGGGCGGTGGCGCTGCTTTGCTGTTTATACCACCAAACCACCGCTACCTCCTCCCTCTTGAGTCACTCCCCCCAAGTTCGTTGGACCTTTGCAGCCTCCTCCCTATTCCCAAAAGAGTTCCACTTCCCAAAAGTTGAATCACACAGTCCACACCGCAGTGAGTGCAAATACAGGAGACAGGCACGATGACCGAATATGTCAACAGTGTTGAGCAACAGCAGGCCTGATTGCAACAGGCTGTTTGAGTATTGAAGACAACACATACCCTAAGATACAATATCTGAGTGCAATCATTTCTCCCCCTTTTAAATTCTTCATGCACAATGCAGACAGCTCTACAAACAGCACGTGTGGGGGCTTCATTTGATCAAATGTAAATGCTTGGGACACTCAAGTGATGCAGAACTGCACTTCCAAAAAGTGCAATACTGCATCCCAAATGTGACCCACATTAGACAGGTAAAAAAGGATCAAAGGCTGGGATATCCTGACTTAAGATCCATCCACTGCAGAGGGTGTATTAGGGTGTGGACGGAGGTTGAACTGAAGAAATAGAGATACATTTGTAATGAAATACAAAAGCAGCCTTTTGTGTCCACAAACCTGGCAGATACTGTATGGATTAAGTGTCATTTTAACTCAAATGTGTCCGTTTTATAATCAGATTGAATTTCCTCCTGGTTGGCTGTTGGGATGTTCAATTTAAGTGGATTAATGTTGCTGTCGGATGATGGGATGGATTTCTGGCGTGCCAGCTACCGTATGTGGCAGCTTGACTAGTTCTACCATGTGATTGAAGATGTTGTATGTTTTGACCATGCAGAAGAGCTGATTAAAAAAGTTAAGGATGTGTAAGTTAACAGGATATATGGAACTGTAGTGTCTGCCTATAGCTTAAAGGTACTATGGAGTTTTTGAGAACTACTAAGCACGGTGGAGCAACGTTTCAGGCTGTAAAGGTGGATGAGTGATTCTTTGAGTTTCTGTGTTTGGCGTGATGACGTTTAATGTCCCAGAAAACCTCTGTAGTCTCATTTAGTCGCCTTTCTAAGACGTGTAGCAGTTTCAAAATTCAAAATACAAAAGGTGAAAATTTCTTAAGCTTGTGTTAACCACAGACCTTATTTCAGGCATCCAACTAAAAACCCTTTCAAGAAACCCGCTGACTTCCATACGAGGGAACTGGAGCTGGTGTTCATTCCTGCAGCACTGTAAACAGGCAGTGAAACGCTTTAATGAGAAAGGAGGTGCACTCAACATGTTTGGTAGACCTCCAGGGTACACAGGGATTTTGGTGAATAAAACTGAATGTAAACAAAACTCCACAAGGCACATTTAATATGTATCAAGCTCCAAAATCTAATTCCTGTAATATATTTTGATGTCTTCTCTTGGCCAGCCCCTCCCTGCCTGGTAAATGCCCACGTCCTTCAGACCTCACACTTACAGTTTGTAATTCAGGTATTATGTAAAAAAGTCTAGTTGCCAAGCCCAAGCTGAAATTGCATCAGCTTCATTTTCTCAGGCTTGACAGAGATCCTCCAGAGCCACAGAAGACACGATTTCACAGACTGACTAGTGCTCTCTGTGACAAGTGAAGTGGTCTTGATGTGTAAAATAGTTGGAATGCTCCTTTAATGTGGTTCACTGTGATATTTAAACTCTTTAAACAGCTCACTCTGGTGTAACAACGTCAGCACTGACCTCCTTCTCCTTTTGCCAACATTAGGATCCTATAGGCAGATGGGGCGAGGCAGTCCTACCTGTATTTTGCCACCAACAAGGCTCAACTAATAACCAGAGGGAGGTAACACAGAGCTGAAGGAATCTGGCACATGGCGTCCTGGGTCAAGGACATCTCAGATGAGGCCCTCCATCCTCTGAGATGCAGCGGAGGCTAAGCATGAGGAGAATTCCGTGCAGGATATTAAAAATCGTCAGTCTGACACGCCAGAGTCCCTCTGTTCAAGTTCAAAGTTCAAGATCAAAGTAACTATATTGTCCCTGAGGGGAAATTTGGTGCACAGCCAGCAGCCAGTGCAATCAATATCAACAATGTACAAACACCAATCACCACACAGATACATCGATCTACAGAAAACTATCCAACAGGCCAGTAGCAGCAGGGACAAAGCAGTGTTTATGTCTGTTGGTCCTGCGTTCATTCCTCAGGGTGGACATTCATTTCCACACAGACGTGGTGTGGTCTAACTTTTCCATCCACATTCTGCACAAGATAAGACAGGTGCTGGAAGAGATTTTCAGTCTTTTTGGATTTCTCTTTTTTTGCCACTCTACTAGAGGCGACATCAGTGTGTAAGTGGGTCCTCCTGCCTTTGATCTGTGCTGCTACAAAAGTCAATAAAAGATAGGAGTGAATGAAAGAGAAATGAATAGCAATGTGTAATGTTTCTGTCTTTGGTTCTACTGATTGTTCTACTCTTGCTGGTATCAGATGTCTCCACAGAGGTTTTGTGTTAGGTAACTGCAGACTGAGGTCAGAAACATTCCTCAGGGCAATGAAAGTGTAAGAAATGTGGCTCAAACCGGGGGTCTGGGGGCGAAGTACCACTCCAAATTTAAGATGATCACGTTACATGTCCACTGGGCAAATCATTTTGGGACTTAATGGAGCAGAGAAAAGAAGAAGAGTATTAGGCCTATGTAGCAGCAATTTAAAGTCATCAAGCTGGCCGTTAACAGCAGTTTATCTGCTAATCTGTGGCCTCATGGCTGCAGTGCAGTCCGAATCCCCCTGGCAATAGCTTTTATACTTTCATAGGTAATTGTTCAAATGAAATAGTTTAAATGTCTTCTTTCCTCCTTTCCCCTTCAAGTGATCTGAAAGCAAACTGGCGGTTCAAGGTCTCCCTGTTCCTCTCCACTGTTTACTTTGTGCACTTGAGTAAATTGTGCTCCTACGTGCTTACTTTCCTTAGGTAAAAAAAGGAATGCAGCGTTTGTTCCTCTTTACTTCCTTTGTATTGTGTTAAACACACAGTGGAAAGAAAACACAGTAAAATAAAATAAAAATAAGAAACAGGTAGAAAGTTAGACATTTTTCTTACAGGTGAATTATCATACACACACAGTATTACAGGATTTATTACAAATTCAGTTCAAATACAGACAACATGGACATGTTTTAAGACAAGGTTTATTAGAACAAATACAAAGTAAATAATGGAAGTGAAAGGCGAAAAGAAGTTTATTTGCTTATCGAATAGGTGAAATCCAGACAAATCCAAAAAATGACGTTCTGATTTTAGAAAATTCTGGAAACCAATTGTTTCACTGTAACAACAAGATCGAATGTTCTTATTGCTCTAGCAGTTTTTGACCAAAAATACTTCCTTTTGACAGCCCTAAAGGTAAAGATGTGATCTCCCTTTCAGCCGAAGGTGGGCACACAGGCTCCACCTGAGCTGTGTTTAAGGTCTCTTATTCCAGTGTGTTGTAGGATTGTGCTCAACTATCTGTAACACCTGCAGAGAATCCTGCTCCACCCTGCCTCCAGGAGCTGCCAACATGAAACTATTCCATCAGTGCGACTTCTGGAGAAATTGAAATGTTTTTTGGTAATTCTGATCGCTTAAAAAAAAGAAATCCTGTCAGCTTTTGAATGTTGTATGATATTCATTTACTGTCAAAGTACATTTAAAACAGGCTGCAGTGTACACATTTGTACATACTTGGCCCGTAAATGTGTCAGGATTTTAAAGTATTATGGGGAAGGGCAAACACTGAAAAATGCACCATGTAATATGTAAAATAAATTAAAATAAAAAAGGCCATCAAACTAGATTTGAACACGGCTGCAAGACAATGTACGGCAACGATAAACCACGTTCTGAGCATTTCACATCCCTGGAAATAAATAAAAATACTAAATAAATAAATACAGATAAACAACAAGCACTTTGGTACTAATATGTTTTCATTGCACTGGCTTCATAAGGCGGCACAACTGCTGCACGAACCATGTGAGTGTGGTGTGTGTGTTCACAGCAGCAGGCAGGAGAGGGCAGCAGACATTCGGGCTGAGAGCACACTGTTTGTCTCTCATCTCCAGTCCAGGGAGGGGCTCATTAAATCTGGCTCCCCATCTCTGGCTGATGAATTCTTTATTAAAACAATATGTTCACCCAGTGCTCCTGCAAAGATATCATATAAAAGTTCAATTAACTGGAGCTTGATGATCTCAATGAGATGATCTTTTACAGCTAAAAGCTCCCTCTACACAGTCCACTGGAGCCTTTCCAGAGCGATAGTACACACAGAAAAACAGTGAAGGAACATCCACCAGTGAATAACAAAGGGAAGTCAGACGCTGCATGGGGATTTAGATGTTCAAAGGAGCAGCTTATGCCTCTGGGCCATTCAGGGCCCTCTTGAGTCGGAGAATGAAATCTGTTGTTTAACAAGCCTTTATTGGAATCCACACTTCTACCAAAATGTTGAAGATCAGGGACAAACAGAAACCCGCAGCGGAGGTACATGAGCCAGAGATGAGCACAATTCCAGATCATTTTTGTCAGTGAGGCCATATCAGTCTGTATGATTCCCATATTGATATAACAAAATCCATGGGATGTGTGTGTGTGTGTGTGTGTGTGTGTACAGAGCTTGAGCAGGGATATGTTAAGCTTCAGGTGGTGGATATATCAGAGAGCTGGCTGCCTTTGGTTCCCTCACTTCTTTTCGCTGTGTAGTATCTAAAGGTTTGTTTCCCATGGGTGCTCCAGAGAACTGGACACTGCCTTTTACTTTTAGTATGCTTTGTGTGACTTAAGATTGAAAGGAAAACTCCCCCTGAGATACATCCAAAACACTCCAGTAATTTTTCATTTTAAATTGTACCCTCTCTTCTGAAACCTGAATCGTCTGCGGCCACTTTACTTCATCTTCCAGCGTCTAGTAAGATTTTGTTTTAAACTAAGTACTGTGTTATATCTTTCCATAATGACCTAACAAGACTAAGAGTCTACAGCTATGTTAGCACCTCCAAAAGTACAGTATGTAAGGCCCAGTGGAGCTCTGAGCTAAATGCTAACATGCTCATAATGACAATGCTAACATAGAGTTGCTTAGTGGGAATAACGTTTACCATGTTCACCATTTTAGTTTAGCGTGTTAGCATACTAACATTTGCACTAAACACCGAGTACAGTTCATGAGAAGGTTTTGATCACCAAAGTGATAGAAATTCCTCCTGTTGGAGACATGAATGTCTGAACCCAATGTCATGGAGATCCATCGAGTTGTCACCACCAGGGTCACCAGGGTCATTAGGATTCACTCTCTGGGCACCGTGAGTGTCTGTTTAAAATGTTATGGCAATTCATCCAATAGAGGCATTTCAGTCTGGAGCGATGGACCAACCAATGTCAGCCACGCTGCTTGTTTGGCTGAAAACACATTTTCTTAAAACATTTTTTATAAAAGATATGCAACCTGTTTGATTGAGTCTGAATAAAGAAAGTACAGTAAGAATAAATAAGACACTCGAATCAAGGAAAATTACAAAATTACAAGCTTATTTTCTCAGGAAAATGATGCTTATTATATTAAATACATTTCCCAGAATGCCATTTGACAGCTGGCAAAGAGCTATGTAAACTGTCTGTAAGTCAGAGGTAGATGTATAAACTGAGCTGAGGAATATTACAGGTAACATGTACAGGTATCATGCTGCAATGCTTGTTTATAGTTGCAGCTGCTTGTTCCTGATTGGTGGGTTTGTCTGGGATGATGACATAAGCATCCATGGTGAAAGCCTAATGACGTATAAAAACACGACAAGTGTTGAAGTTTTTGATGAAGACCAAGGAACAAAGACCAGGCCTTGCTTTAACTCAGTATATATGGATCACATGACTCCTACTTTACTGTTTTGGTTCAGTCTTGCCAGCTCTTTTGAGATTATTTATTTATATTTATTAGCAGCATACATGTGGTTGGTCCATATCAAGCTACAGTCAGCAGCTGCTTAGCTTAGCATAAATACCGCAAACAGGGGGACACTGCTAGCCTGGCTCTGTCCAAGGTGACAGGAAGAAGACACCAACAAACAGCAAAATGCTTTAGGATGGAATTTCCTCTTTGACTTGGCCGTATTGTTTTAAAGTGAGAGTGAAGATGACGTCAATGTGACTCTCATGTTGTTTGGGCAAGCTTGGGGTTGAGAGCAGAATCCTGACAATTCTGCGTTTTCTGACTCTATTATTAAAAATAATTGGACCTTTTCACTTATTCGTTGGTTTACATCCATTACTGTAAAGTGCTATTAATCCTAGCACTATGTTACATTCTAAAGAAGTCCCTTTAAAACAAGAAAGACCCTGTTTTCAACAACCTTTAACATGTTCACTCCTCTTTTTATACTAAATGTGCTTTTTAAGCTATAACAAACAAACACAAAAATGTTTGCTTTTACTGTATGAGTTATACAAACTTCATACCAGGTATATAAACTGATAAATGCACCTTTTGTGAACAAAGTTTTGTGTTGTGATGAAGCCGTAGTTCCATGTTTTGTCTTCTTCGTGGGTTTCTGTGTTGATATTCTGTACTCTGGTCTCTTGTTGTTTGCGGACTCGCCTGCCTTGAATCATCCCTTGAGGTGTGAATAAAGTATTCTGAACTGATTTGAATTTAAAGCACGCTCCATCTGAGCCCATCGCTGAGATGAGAATGAATCTCCTTTTGGTTAACCTCAGATTGACTTACACACCAGCGACACACCTTCATCCCTGCTTCCATCTCACCTGCATTCATCTAAAAAACAAACCAACCCCCATCTCTCCTCTCTCTCTCTCTCTCACACACACACACACACACACACACACACACACTGTCAGGCTGTGGCTCCTCAGCTACCACAGGGCTCCTGGTGGAGGTGCTGAGGGAGCAGGCAGAACATTGTTTGATCTACAGTAAAACACAGCTCCCTTCAGCTCCCAGATCAAAGGCAGAGGATTACCAACAGCCTGCTGTAATGAGACCACAATGACTTGAAATCGCTGGGACGGCTTGGTACACTCTCCTCCAACCACAACATTGTTATGAGAGACTGCGGTGGAACACCCTGAGAAAGACAACAGTAATCTAGTAATGTGGGTTTCTCTGGAAGTAAACCCCTCTGCTCTGCTCGATCCTCGGTGTGTGATCCTGCTAGGGTGCTGACGGAGAGTTAAAAAGCTGAGATTTAATAAGTACCTTGTAGTGATAGAATATGTATTCCTGCAATGAAAGAAGAGCTGTTCATAGAAATAATATTTTTTACCCGTCACATCTTTTTTCCCACAGTCCACTGACACTGGTGGATGGCCTGTCTCAGGCAATACCCCTCCTCACCTGTCCACATACATTTGTCTAATTTAATATACAGTATAAGACACTGTGTGTGTGTGTGTGTGTGTGTGTGTGTGTGTGTGTGTGTATGTGTATGTGTGTGTGTATCATCAATTCAGGTCAGTGTCCGTCTGTTTTGACTGGTTTTTGGAGGTCAGTACAGATTTGCATTTTGCCTTTATTTTGTGAGTGACAGCAGAGACACAGACTGGAAATGCAGCGTAACAGAGAGAAGGGTATGATATTATATGCAACAAAGGTGCTCTGACTGAATCAATCCACTAAGCCATTCATTATTACATACATATTTTTAAAACAAGGGTGTTCCAAATTCAGCTTTTCCTTTACTCCTGGTAAAATTCTCGTTTACGTGGAATTTAATTCAAATGTTGCATTACAGTTTGCTCTGTTTAGGGCTAGGGGAGACAGCAGTGTATCATCTCTAAATTAAATATGGAATTATCAGTCAGAGGGGAAAATCTGTATCTGATCTTAGTAAAGATACACAATCTATGCAATGGCCCAGTGTTGTTCTTTCAATTTGAATTGTGCTTGTGGTCTACATGAATAAAACTCATTTGACTTGACTTGCTTGTGAGCCTCTAATACAAAGCAGCGTCTGTTTGCAACCCCTCCCTCGTCACAGGTTTTCTGAGGTCTGAAGAGATGCAGCTATGCAGTATTTCATGATAAAAAGCAAAGATTCTGAAGTCCAAAAAATAAATGTATAATATAATCATTTATTTTTCTTAATTCCTCACCCAGTATTTTTTTCAAGACCACGTGTGAGGGTCCTGACACTTAGTATCACTGAAACAGACTAACAAAGCATTAACAGTGTAATGATCAAACTTGGAAAAAAAACTAGTAAAAAACTAGTTGTGTTTCACTTCCAGTTGCTGATAAAAAAAGATGAGGTTTCTTTTGAAGAAATGTCACATCAGTTAGTTTAACATGCAAAAAGATTAGCTTTGATAAGGTGCTTCCTGCATTTCCACTATCTATTTCCATGTACAAGTTTTAGAGGTGATGTATTTGTTTGCAATCTTTAAATGTCTAATAAGTCAGAATGTGATAATAAAACAGATTTTATAATGAGACCTACAGTAATCATCATTTCACCATCTAAAAGAGGTTCATGGCAAAAGCAGTGGTTAAATAAACCATGTTTATTCATGCTGCTTTTGAAATTTGCATTTGTAAGCGGAAACACTGCAACATTAATTAAAGTTTCAGACTCATTGTAAACAAATATAGAAATTTGCAGTGTATTTGACATTGTGCTTTGTCTCATAACAAGCACTTAGAGTAAGTGATACATCCCAACGAGCAGTGATTAAAGCAGATTTGTGTGTGTGTGTGTGTGTGTGTGTATCACGGGGATTGGATTCAGTTGTCTAAATTTCATATTCTTCCTTGCTCCCTGTGCACCCGTATTATCATCACCATCTCAGGGTCTAACATGTTAATTAAGGTTCATGTTTAAAGCAAATGAATTAATTTTCATTTGTGCAGTTTGTGTGTGTGTTTGGGTTGCTGTGTGTGTGTGTGTGAACCAGCCGCTCTGCAGTATTGTTGTGTGAACGCTGTAATTACGGCTGGTTTTTGACGTTCCGTCTGTGCCTGGCTCCCCATCGCAGAGATGAGAGGAGAAAGTGACACGCTCCCTCACATGTTCTCCTCGGGGAACACTTATCAAAACAATACGCCAGCCATCATTCACACACAGCCCTGCATACTTTTCCACTTTGAAGTCTCCCCGTCCTCTTGTTTTTTTAATCCCCCTCGCCTTTTCTCTCAATGTAATCCCACTGTAACTGCAGGGATTCTTCACCATTCAGACCATTTGTCCATACAAATACAACACTTCATCAACAAATAACAATATGTTGGGAGCAACTATTGAATAGGAGGCGGAATCTAAATGGGTTCAAGTGCTGGCACTGCCATGCATCTCTGCCTCTGTGTTGCCAATCCCTGTAAAAAGTTAATGTAAGCAGGATTCACAGGGAGCTGCTGGTGATGAAATTATGGTGTAACTGATACCAATGTGCCATAGTGGAAGAGTGCATGGCCGCTCGCGTCTTTGAAGGAGGCTCTTCCCATCCCACGATGCACTGCTGGAGAGTGCTCCTGTATGGTTGTACAGTACAAACGGACAGATGGAGGGCAATACTGCACGAAAAGCAGGCAATCGTTTTGCCGCAATACAGAAAAAGCCTGCAGGTTAAGGAATTCATTGTAGATTCACTATTGCACACAACACTGAAATCTGTTGACTCTGCTGTAAATGTATATACAGTATACAGAGATTTCAAATTTCTTCAGGTGCAAATATTTAGTTTTGATTTATTCAAATCTGCAATTAATAATTTGATTTTGAGCAGTCAAAAATAAAATGGAGAGATTTGTATTTAACGGTATAATCATTTTAAATATGATTGAGTGAATCATTTAAAATGAGGGTTTTCCATTTCCTTGTGGGATGATTACTCTTAAATCTTTCTGTTGAGACATTGTTAGGAATGAATTGTGAGTGATTTGTTAGAGTTTATGAAACAGATTACTTATACAAGTCTTGCAGGGGCATTGCTCATATCACCACAACTTTTCCTGATCTCTGCGACCTGCGATTATTACAAATTCATGCGCGACTAAAGAGGTGCATCATGCATAATATAAAACTGCACCGTCTGCGAAAACCAGCAAGATGAACACTGTAAACAATGGGGGTGCAAGAGCTCTGAGGGGGAGGCCGCAAAACCCACGGCTACAGGGATGCCAAAAACATGTTTTCGAGAGGGCTGCGCCAGTGTTGCCTATTACTATAGCAACAGGAAGACCTGGCTGCTTCAATCAGCTTTTGGTTTGTCGGGGAGGCAGAGGATAGGCAGAGGAGCTCCTGCCAGGGAGCCATGCAGAGCCGTTCTGGTTTTACTAATGAGGGCAGCGGGACGCGCTGGGTGTCAAACCAGCCTGTCCGACCGCCTCACATCCTACCTGTCACACACAGCAGCAGCAGCCTGGAGGTCAGGTACAACCAACAGAGTGACAGCCATATACATGTACAGACAATACATCTGATTGGTTATTACATTACAGATGGATTATCAGAGAGTAGTTAACACATTTCATTTAGTTTAAAGTGCTGGCACCACAGAGCAGCAGTTTGATTGCTACTGTCTGTATACTTGACTACATCATCTGTCTGTTCTCAAGCTCTCTGCTTGGCATTGGGATCAATCAATCTGGGATCAAAGTCTGGCCTTCAGCAGCTGGAAGTGGCTATATTTAAAATGTTTTTTAAAAAACATCCACATTTTGTGTTTAATTAACTTACATGTCTTTTATTTACGCTTTACGCTTGTAGTCATTGCAATTGAATTAGACGTATTGTTTTTCTGTGCTTCATTAAACCTCATAATTAAATCAGCATCCTGTTTTGAGAGGCCAGTTAAATGATAATGATGTTGTTGTAACAGCAATCAGATGTGTAACGGCATCTGAGCGTGTGTCAGGAGACATTCTACAGTGAGGCGCGCGCACACACACACACACACACATACACACACACATTTCAGGTTTTGATACTTTGACTAAGTAACACTTTATAATCCCGCTAGTGAGCATATAGAAGCAGTATATAAACGTTTCATAAATGCTTTATGAAACACTGTAATGTGGTTGTAAATAGATATAAGGAAATTTTAAGATTAATTAATGTACAGTATTTGTCAGCAATTATAAATTTTACTATATTATATATATTACAACATATTTTATATTATTCAAGCTGTGATTTAATATATTGTCATTCATTATCTGTTTACACAGCAGCCTCCACTTATGGCTGTCCACAGGAACAGTTATAGTTGTTCACAAATACATAAGTTTATTTTTTGCATTATAGTGTGTTATAAACCTTTTTTTAAATGTGTATATACTCATTAAAAATGCTAAATAACAGTTAAAGTAAAGTGTTTATTTTCTATTATAATAGTTATTTGTTATATATATATATATATATATATATATATATATTATGATAATGATTATTTTTAACTTACATATGCTACTGACATCA
>JAVQJD010005397.1:0-17486 GCA_036023655.1 Nannoperca australis
TCAAGGAGGATCAGAAGAAATGGACAGCATGTGAGTTAAATATGAGTGTCACAGCAAAGGGTCTGAATACTTATGACCATGTGATATTTCAGTTTTTCTTTTTTAATAAATTTGCAAACATTTCTACATTTCTGTTTTTTTCTATCAAGATGGGGTGCTGAGTGTTTTTCGATTTTAGCAAATGGCTGCAATAAAACAAAGAGTGAAAAATTTAACGGGGTCTGAACACTTTCCGTACCAACTGTATACACAGTGATGAGCCCACAAAACACTCACTCACTGATAAAGTGCTTGGAACACACACTTTTGTGTTGGATGTAATCTGTAGATTAGTTGATATTGGCACATGCACTCAGACCTCTCCAAAATCCCAAAACACCTTTCATGCATGTTAAGTTTTGCCTTGTTCACTTTACTCTACAATTTTTTAAGTTTGGGGTTTGGAATGCTCACAGCATTTTAAAAAAGCATTTAAAATTCAACATCTCTTTTCATAAGCATTGCCCACTACAATGGAGCTGAATTAATAATTTTCTGCCAAAGAAACAGTCCGTACGAAACTGCGCACAGTGAGGTCTGTTGAATGTTGCATCTCACCCCACCCACCACTAAAAAGTCTCCAACAAAATCTCATCCCAGCTGGTAGTTAAAAGTTGGCAACTATGCATTACTCCGAATTTTGAGTGGTAAATCTTCCAGCATTACTGTGTATGTGCTGTGTGAGAATTAAAAGTATCATAAGAACAGTAGGAGGAGCAGGGATTTGCAAACAGAAAGTAGAATATCATAAACCTTTTAGACTTTGTCTTAGATTTAATTCATGGCATAATTTTGATTTTCAGGTAGTGATAAGAGAAAGTACTCAGACCCTCACTCTATCACTCACACTCATAAACACAGATGCACACACACTCACACACAGTCCTCTCTGTCTCCGTCTGTGACCACCCACCCACTCCCCCGATCTCTGCAGGAAGTTACTAATCCGTCGGTCAGACTTGATCATGATGTAAACACAGGCGGCGTACCTCTGAAACCTCACGCTCCTGTCTCTGCCTTTTAACAAATCATTTGCCTGTCCTACTTAGCAGAAAATTACTGGCATCCAGGAATTATCTGACCCCCCAGCCCTAGCTGCATCATTAACTATGATCATTAGTAGCTTATCCACAGCAAGACTTAGTGAGACTTTACTGTATAACAAATACTAGATTTAAAAATGAGAACAAATGCATTATTTGTTCAGTTCAACTAAACCATTGGGGAAAGAAGATTCATTTTAAATGTGACCTAAGTGGTCTTTCAGACAGCATCATTGTGCATGAAATGTTAAAAATGAATTTTAAGGTGTGCCAAAAAAGCATTTTTTTTCTTAAATACATTTAATTTGTCATTCTTTAGAAATTGATTCTCTAAGTGCACTGATGGTGTGCAATCAATGGCACCAATGACATTTCAGAAAGCCTCCAACACAATGGCATCTGTCTTAAATTGTGCATTTCTGTCTCACCACTTGACTTCCTTTGGTGCCTGTGCTCATTAACATATTCCCACAACATCCTTCAACACCACACATCATGGGAAAATGTTGGATGCAGTGGGCATCTAGTATAGTCAGCAACATTCTTACACAACTTTAGTTGTTGACAGTAGTCGTAAAACATCAAGAAACACACAAAAAGTACAGTATAGTTTTTTAAAACTAAAAAGAAACGTTTTTTTCTCATCAGTCCTAACTTCTCTTTATTTCTGACATTTTAAAACCAGAATATTACAAGACAAAAGGTTTTAGAAATATCAGGGAGTTGAGTGCTAATTGAATAAAATTAATGAAAGAGACAGGATGTAAGTCCCGGGTGGCTAAAGACCCAAGGTATGCATTTAAGGGTGAAGAGGTAAGTTGTGTTTAGGAAAGGAGATCATTGGTGGATATGAGCTTTTTTGGAACAGAGTTCAGCAAAAGGACAGAGGTCAAACTTTTTTGTAGAAAATTGGAAATTGACTTTTCTCTTCTTTGTTGGAGAGACTTTGAAGCAAACAGCTCCACAATGTATACAAAGAGCCAATATAATTTGTATTCAGTAATAGATGTCTTATCATTTTATTTTGGATTGTCTCTTGTCATGACAGATTTACAGTAAAAACCTCGAAAACTAGGCCAAACATAATAATCCAAAACCTAGTTCTTATCTGCCAGACATGTTTTTTCTGACTGCACAACACTGATATATGCATATATATATATATGCATATATATATACATTCCTTGCTATTATCTATCACAGTGATAGATAATAATTACTGCTAATGTACAATGTCACCGTGATTCCCCGCCCTTTTGAGTTTCTAATGGCCAGAGACTCCGACTTTTGAGTATTTAACTTGATTTATTCCACTTCCTCTATGGGCTGCATCTCTGTTTTAAAGGCAGGGAGCATGTAATTGGCTTAAGTGTCGTAGATGTTTTCTTGGAGACACGGGGGAAGAAAGGCAGTCATGCATCCTTACACATCAAAGGACACAATGAAAAAAAGAAAGAAAAGGAGACACAGAGGAAAAGATCATCATAATTTAGATTATTATTTTTAAGTGATCAAATGTCTTGGTGGTGTGGCCATAATTGATAATCTAATAATAATTGGGCTGATAACACAAACAATGACAGCTGTGGGACTTACTCATCAAATACACAGAACAGAATTGTGCACAGTCATGGTTTTCTCAACTCAAACAGCCATGTAGAAGTGTTGGAGAATAGACAGTGACAGGGAAAATGGTTAAAATACTGAACTTGTATCCAAAACAATTCAGAGAATTTAGAGCCAGGACATATTCTCTTTTGCTACTTCTGTTGCAGCGGGATTTCATTATAGTTACAGCCAGTACTGTGCATTTTTTAACCACTGAAAATGAATGTGACATTTTGTTTCATAAAATTCTCAAAGTGAATATGAATCCACTAAAGGACTGGCACCGTCACTAATGATCTTCCTGGAGAGGCAATGTGGTCTCAGTGAACTCAGAGGGGAGTTTTAGCCAGGTGACGCACACCAGTGCAGTGTATAGTGTTGGATAGAAGAGTCCTTAAAGGGTCAGTCCTCCCAAATCACACAAAAAAACGTATAACTTATCGCTAGAGGTATTTGAGCATGCATGTATTTTGGGGGACATGCAAAGGTCTATGGTTGACCCTTAAGTGTGACTTATCTCACTGACAATACACTTTATGTCTTTACATGATAAATACATGTATTGTTATCATTAAAACATATTTTAATGAACTTATTATTTACACCACCCCTCGTTATTTTGAAAAAGGTGCGGTCCAAACACTTAGCCTGTCTGATGTGTCACATGTGCCGTTAATGTAAAGCAAACTGCAGCCTGAAAAGCTAAGTCAAAATGCCTCACCAAAAATCAGGGGCTCAAAAAAGAAAAGCCAGGGTACAAAGAGAACAAGAACATGAAAGGAGCAAAGAGGAAATGGCGAAATGTCTGGCCAAAATAAAGAATGAAGAAGCCCCAGAAAGGACAGGCGAAGCTGAACGTGGCAAAGGTGAAGAGCTAAGCAGATAAAAAAATAATACTTTAGCTAGCTTAACCTTTAGCACATTGACTCACTGCTGCGCAACCGTTATAAGGCTATTATATTGCAACCTGTTGGTATTAAGTGGATTTCTTGGCTTGAGTGGGTGTGGATGAGAAGCCCAATTTGGAAAGTGTCCCCCTGTCCATAATTCCTAATGGCTGACCTGGAGCATGTATGAGAATGCAACACACATATACTTATGAACACAAACACACAGACATACCATCTGTTTTGTTTCTTCAGCACTCATCAGTCACCAATATTGTACTTTCGAGAAGTTTTCCCACAAGAGATTGATCCTGCCAGAAACACTCAACATATTGGCTACGTTGTCTGAGTGATCATACATTTTATTTCTGATTTATATGTGAGTTTGTCATGACCTACCTACAAAAGTAAAAAAAATACATATTTAGCCAAAATTGAGTTAAGTCCTGAATCTGACTGAATGTGTTTTACTATATAAAACATATATAATATAATATAAACAGCTATTTGCAGTAATTACAAAAACAAGCAGTAATTGCTTTCTGGTTCTGTAATCTGTAGAGGCACTTACTGCACTCTCTTTTACAAACTGACAGACAACTAGATATCAAGCTAAAGCTAGCTGGTGAAATAGCCACGGCTAGCCCTGATTCTATCAGTCCTAAGTGCTAATGTTCTGAGCTAGCCTGCTGTCTGGTATCCTGCAACATATCTTCAACCTTAGTCTGATGCAGGAAAGGTTACCGGTGCTATGGAAAACATCTTGTTTAGTACCGGTACCTCAGAAAGCCACTCCATCTGACTTCAGGCAGGTTGTCCTGACATCACATGTCATGAAGGAACTGGAGAGGCTGGTTCTAACCCACCTTGGACTCTGAGTACAGGGAACTGGTAGATTACTTTGTGGAGTGGTGCAGTAGGAATCACCTGCTCCTAAATGTCAACAAGACCAAGGAGATGGTGGTCGATTTTAGGAGGATGAGAACTGCAACCAAGCCAATAAACATCATGTGTGAGGTGGTCTGTACTGTTGAGCACTACAAGTACTTGGGTGTCCAGTTAAATAACAACAGACTGGACTGGATGACCAACACTGATGTTGTGTACAAGAATGGAATGAGCAGACATTCTTTTGAGGAGTTAGGATCTTTCAATGTATGCAACAAGATGCTGGAGATCTTCTACCAGTCTGTGGTCGCGGGTGCTGTCTACTGTGCTGTGGTCTGTTGGGGGAGCAGCATCAGTGCCAGAGATGCCAGAAGGATTAATAAACTCATTAACAAGGCTAGGACTATCATTGGTGAAAACCTGGAGATGTTTGAGTCAGTGCAGAGCAGTAACTGAACAAACTGCTCTCCATCATGGACAATCCATCACACCCACTCCACAACACTTCAAAGACAGCAGAGCTCATCTTCCAACAGACTCATTCAGCTCCGCTGTTACAAAGAACGTTTTAGGAAGTCATTCCTACCGTTCAGTATAAATTTGTACAACAACTCACCCCTGAACACACCGTTGTACTACCTTCTGTACATATTGTTTATATCATACATATATTGTATATATTATTCACTGCCATTATTGCACACCTGTTGTTTTTTCTCTTTTCTTATTTTTCTTTTACTGTTATTTCCTCTTATTATTATATTCAGAGACTGTTCTGCATATCTGCAATTCTGCTCCTTATTTTATATATATATATATATATATATATATTTATCTAGGCTGATCTAAAGCAAACACCAAGTCTAAATATACTTATGATGTTTTTTATTTACAGATAGCAACTAGAAAAAAATCTATGTTTGATTAATGAAATATAGTAAGTCAGTTTGTTAATTTGCATAACTAAATGAGGCAGTAGCTAAATCCAATCATGTTGGTGAAAAAACTGAATTGCTGCTAAGAGTAACTCGCTTAGCATATCTCAGTAGCTGCCATCTCAGCTTTTGACTTAGTGACAGTCGTGATTTGGTGTTTAGCTACCTTTAAATCAATTTTTTTTGTATTACATTGTTAAATAATTTATTATGTTGGTTTCAAGACAAATGTAATAGTGGACAAAGTTGCTTGACATGACTGTTACTTGACAGAAGAATTAAATTAGGATTATCTGCTTTCACACAAGGTCAGTTTCTTTTATATAATTTTGACATTCTTCATTTAGTCACAGTGGGGTATTTTGTATAGATGTTCTGTTTGATTTGGTGGCGGCACTCCACTGTTCACCTTGATCATCAAATCAAGCATTAACAGGTGGATTATGCCCGCTTCTCAGGAATTACACAGTGTTCACCTGCTGTGTGTGCACACTTATTGGTTCCAGTGTTTTTTTGTGTCTGTGCAAGAGGAAGTGTGTCTTTTATTTGATTATGTGCCTGCTAGAACTAGAAGCTAGCGGGCTAATTAGTATTTGGCCTTTGGTTTTTATCTAACAACCCCGTGGCGTTCTGTGTCCTGATTGGCTCTGACACTGCAGGCCAACAGCTAATTGGATCAACATAATTATATTCTTTTTTTCTTCATGTGTTGAGTTTCAGTAGAAACCCACGAAAACACACAAACACAGATATGCAGTCAGGCACTTCTTCACAATTTTGTGTAGAAGTGAGTCTAATTCTCATACTATTAGTCATGTATTTAGTTGGTCAGAAGGTACTATAAGCAGTTTGCAGAGACTTGTTATTTTATATGTTATATGTATATGTTCTTCCCCTTTGTATAAATGCTTTTCAAACATTTTGTCTTTTTTCATAAATCAAACTATATTTTTGGATTCTAACCTACAAAGTTTGGGGTTAAATCACAATATCCACAGAAACTTGCACATATCAATATATGTATATTAATGACTATGTGTAATGTGAAATGTGTCACAAGAGCACTATGAGCCCATATTTAATTATCACCCAATTCTGCAGTTCCCCTCCGCTCTACAGGGGTTTAGCTACTTTCTGCTCCTTACTTTGGTTGTACTATTTTGATTTATTTTCACTGCTCTCAACCTGGTTTACAGCCGCAGCAGCAATCGTTTCAGTAAAAAAGCTAAAGATAAACCTGCTTTATGCTACCTTTTTACAGAAAAAGTTAGCAACTAGCTGGTGAACATAGTGGAGCGTTTAGCATCCTAACATTTCCCTCAGGAGTTAGTGGAGACCAAAATAGAGCTAAAACAGAAAGTAATGTTGGGATTTATCAGATGGCCAAAAACTCCAAATACGAATGTAGCTATGTGTCTGTTTGCCAACACATCCTTTATAACAACTTTATAAGGTGATAATATGACCAAGTGGTTTACTTGAATTAAACTGAGCACAGGTTGAAGTCCTTTAAAGTTGCTGTGATATATAGGTCAGTATGTCAAATGTCAAGACAGAACAAAAGCAGGAAATGTGGAGATAAAGCATAAACTAATTAGGTATAAATATATTTTTAAAAGACAGACAGAGAAGAAGCAGTGAAGAAAGAGAGTGTGTGAGTAAGAGTCCACAGTCCAGGCATAGCAAAGCACTTCAGTTCATCTGCTGCCCATTTGGCTCCAATTAGCATACAGCCCCCTCTAGCTCCAGCTCTCTTTCTGTACCTCCTTCCTTCCCTGCCTCCTCTGTTTTCTCTTTGCGACCCCCCCCCCCCGATTTGCTTTGCTTCCTACACCATATGTCTCTGACACAATTATCTCCAGTAGCCTTCTGATCAGGCTGCCTGTGTGTAAGAGAAAAAAGTGTATCTGCATCCGTTTTGAGGTACGTTTGTGTGTGTGTGTGTGTGTGTGTGTGTGTGTGTGTGTGTGTGTGTGTGTGTGTCTGTGTGTACCTAGCCTCCCGCTGCCTTTTTCAGGCCACCACCAAGGCAGACCCCCCCTGCCTGTTTGAAGACATAAGCACACACACAGAGTGAACAAAGCCTCCACAGTTAGTCAGTCAGTCCACTGAGCTGCACAGGGGTCGGGGTTTGTAAATGGTTACATACTCCCTTAGCTGCAGTCGCATAATAAGCACGTATGGGGATTTCAACATGTTAGATCAAAAGATGGCGCGATGGTGATCCATTTTCACATGCGAAAAACACAACCATACTTTACCTGGCTGGTCAATTGTAGAATCTTTCATGTAACTGTGACTATTTAAATCACAAATGCGTGTAAATGCCAGTATTACTATCCTTAATTTGACACCAGTTTGGATTTTGTGAAAGTCAGTGCTGAAAAGTAATACTGTCACATGTTTATGCACATGGTCAATCAACATCAAATTAACATCATACTCATGTAAAATATCAAATACCTTTCTCCATGTGGGTGTATGGGAATGTGACTCCGTAAGTTACATGTTAATTGGTTGTTTAAACTGTGACCTTTCATATCAAGAAGACTTCACCCTGCAAAGTTATTAATTCAGGTTCTCTCTAGGTTGCTGATGTTTGCACTTACTCTGATTGGCCTGGGGTCCCCTCAGGCTAAACTCTTATTGAGTCATTTGGAATCCTTATATTGTCAGACCACCCAATGATGAATACTGCACATGACATCTGACTCCTGCTGCATGTCACACCCTTTCTCTCTCGTATCTCTTCAGCAATCAATATTTAACATGAAAAACAGTTTTAACTTGAAAGACAAATGCAATTTAGTGTGTTGTTGCAAAGTCTGCCTATCATTTCTGTTAAGGTCAGCCATGTTGTTAGCAGCTTTGTGAGGCTGTATTTAAGCACAGTGATGTTTTGAGCTAAATGCTAACATCAGCATGCTAACATGCTAACAGTGACTCGTGTTAAGCAGGAATAATATCATTTTCACCATCTTATTTTTGCACGTTAGCATGATAACATTTGCTAATTAGCACTAAACACAAAGTACAGCTGATGCTGATGGGAATGACATTAACCAAAATATTAAACAAATTAAAACTTCTAGATTAAAAGTAGAGATCCATTATCTAGACACCACGGATATCACTACCTAATTTCATGGCATTCCATCCCAGAACTGTCAACCTCATGGTGACGCTAGGAGACAAGTCAGGGGATCACCAAAATCAGTAGGATTCATACTCATAAACATGAATGTTTGTACAAAAGTTTCATTGCAACCCATCCAGTAGTAGCTGAGATATTTCAGTCTGGAGGTAGACCAACCCACAGACCACACTGGTAGCATTGCTAAAAATAATTTGCAACTAAACTTAGCCAGTTGAAAGAAGCTATCAGCTGTTTGTACTTCAGTTCATTTACCAAATGTAGAATATGCGTAATTGGTAGCTGCCAATTTTAGATTTAGGTCAGGAAGATTTTACTCTCCTGAATAAGCGAACAGGATGTTGCTGTACTGTACAGATGTTCTATGAAACATTCCTTACCTGCTTTTCTTTGTCCAGCTCTATGTCTTCCTTAAGTGTACAACATCTCTTCTTTCTGACTGTCATTCTTAATGTACTATATGAGCTCTCAGAAATGTCAGGTATGCATCCATATCCCATCAGACCCTCTCTTTACAGGATGTTATCTGGATGCAACCCTTATGAACGTTTTATGATACTATACAGCTGAGATTAATTGTCACTTTTAGTGTACATCATAGGATTTTTTCCCTCGGTTCTAAGAGTTGTAATGTGTTAAGTGACTATGTATCGTTGTTTAGAGTGGGACACAACAGCTGTAGAGGAAGTTAAGAAGGTCAGCAGTATTCAACAACAACAAAAAAAACAGTCGCTAAACAAAACCCAGCTTTAACTGGTCTAAAGCAGGTGGGACGTGTAGTCTCTTGAGGTTCATGAGTGATCTGCATCAATCGTGTCTGGAGTTCTGACATTTGTACCACTGGGCATGAATTTACTGATTGTGAGACTGCCATCAAGGCCATGCTGTTGGTTTAACATGGTTTAACATTTCCAGAACAGCATTTTTTTCCTAGTCAAGTTCAAGATCAATAACAGGCCATCAAGGTGTACGTTTGTCTAGTCAGGTGTAGGAAGAGTTCGTGGTGATGTCTGAGTGAAGGAGAAAACTGTTAATCATGTGTTGTACAGACTTTAAAAATGTTACATGAGGTCTGTCACAAACAACAGACCACAATGGCTCAAGAAAAGTTGTGGTATACAAACAGTTAACGACTAGAGGAAACTGGTAACATTGATTCTATGAGCACTATGTACATGTGCTATCCACTGACATCATTTGGTTTTGACCAGAAAGAAGTGCTAGAAGAAAAAAGTGTGTTTGGTAATGAGCACAATACCCAAAAGACACCCAGAGGCTGACCATGATGTGTTTTTTTTTTACCAATTACGGATGTGAATCACTCTTCCTTGTAAAGTTCAGTCTCTGTTTTAATGTTAAGAAACTGCAGAATCGCCTGTGGACAGGGTTAACTCAATGTTACGAAAGCAGTTTGGATCAAAGAAACCACCAAATGACATAAAATGCGTCCGCCTCCAGATGGTGAAGGTACAGCAGTGTGGTTCACCTTCTCAAAGCTGGTACAGATGTCCAGTGGTTTTTATATTGGGTTAGAGTGGGGACAAAGGCTAACCAACTGACAGTTAACAAATGGTCCCCCAGCTTTTATAGAGCTAAGGAAAGGAAACAAGAATGCCACTCAACTTCCTCTAGCCACCACACACACACACACACCCAACACACAATGGCTCACATACATGCAACTAAAAAGTGATGAGGAGGGGGACTGACTGCAGTCATTTACAAGAAGACTCTACTAAACAGCAGCCTACAGTTTTAGTTTCCCAGGCAGATTTATGAGCAATTACATTTCAGTTTTGAGTTACTGAAAATCCCACTATGCACAAATACTTTGATCATATCAGCTTCTGACACAGATTTGTCATTGTGTTATCTAAGGAAATGTAAATGATAGACAAGAAGCAGCATGTGACACTAGTAGTAGTAGAGGGATGAGGTTTAGCACATGAACTTTGCAAATTTTGTTGTGAAGATTATTATGTTACTATTTTGCTGAGGCCCCACATATTAGCAAATGAATTAAAATGGCAGTAAATCTGTTTAGGCATAAAATGACTAAACAATGAATCATGAATGAAGGAAAACTAGGAAAATACTGATAAAACAGTCTCCATTCAAGGACCATTTACTTTCTTATATCACATGGTCTTCACCAGCAGAAGTATCTAGATTAGAACCACCACCAAAATATGGGATCTTATGCAAGAACAGTAAACAAACATGTAGATGGAGAAGCTTGCTGCAGCATTTCTGTTACCTCCTCCTGCACTCACTTCATATTGGCTATACCCAGTGTGTTCTATATAGGTACTACAGGTTTACATTACTATATCCCCATGTTGTCATTTATTTAACACAGATTTACCTGTCATTCAGAGAGTGCACACCATTAAACCCAATTCCAGTATAATAGAGTTCAGGGTATCCATCCCTCTAAGCTTTGTGGTGACCTCCTAAATTACCAGACAAAACTGAACTTGTTACAAAACACCAAGAGGAAACAGCATGAAATCAGGTAGCACTCCAGATCCCATACTGGACATCAAACAATGTTCTCAGAGTTCAAACAATTTTCCCCTTCAGCAAGCACATATCCATTCTCTCCTGTTCCTGTCCATTATTCAAGGAAGCTGTTTAAACTGTGTCCGTGACCATGGGTAAGTCATTCAATTAAACCTGTAAATCTGAGTGAATCAAGCTGGAATAAATCCTGCTTCCCAGGTGAGTCCAATTCAAGTTGGCCAGCTCAGGCTGCGGTCACAGCAGTGCCCCCATTTGCTCGTTTGCTGGGTTTGGTTCACTTGGCTGTAAACTGACACAATTTGCTGGTAGGGTTGTTAAGCCACTTTAGGCCAATTAACTTTCCTTTACACGCAACACACCCAGCTGGAAGTCTCTTGTTTGGGTTTTTGAAGAGAGAAAGAGAAAAGGAGAGGAAGACAGAGGAATACACAATGTAGAAACATTTTACATTTACATCCTTTCATCTTGCATATAGCACAATGTTTATTGTGTGGTTTTAGTGTACAAATTAAAGACATGATATGATTGTCTCTTGGTGCATAAGTTACCACGGTTAGTGCTATGGTGTTGATGACAAAGACATAAGGAGGATAGGGAAATGAGAAGAACCAGAGGAGCAGAAAGGTCAGTTGAGGTGAGATCAAAAAAGTTAAAAGCAAGCTAGGCGAGAGGAAGTGAGGCGGTGAAAGACAATTTTGGTGTTGTTTTCATTCTATATCCCAGGTACGTTGCAATATTTTCACTCTTACTGGACGACTGACATGCCTAAATTGACTAAATATTCACCGACATTGTTCATGTAATATCTGCAAGACATAAGGGGAATTGAAAAGCAAAATTAAGTAGATTTAAAAATACGAGGTGATATAGAAATGTTGTTTTTAGATAGATCTTCCTAGTAACACTAGGGGTGCAATATCTTCTTGCCTCTCGTGGAGTGACATCACTGTAATAGGATGTGATAGTTTCAACTGTAAAATAGAGCTGAGATCTGTAATTAGGGACCAAAAGGATAAAACAGATAAAGGATTAAAAAAATGCTGTGGCTTCCAAAATAAGAGAGAAGAGAGAAAGACCGAGAGAGTGAAAGAGGGAAACACTTAAATGAGAAATATAAACAAGAACAGGCAAAAACAGCAAGACAGAGAAGATGGAGAAATGCTGTGAATGATATTATAGCCCTAATCCCAAGCCTTGCAATAAAAATGTAATCTAAACTGTTTACCAACTGTATCCACAGCACTGTTTACAGCCCTGTCTTAATTCTGGATGCATGCTAAGTACCAGACAAGTACGGAGAGACTCCCTGAAACACTATATACACAGAAATGGAAGGGGAAACATTTCCCCATAATAGCCATCATATTGCTACAGATTACATGCTGTTGGTCTTGTATACTTTGATTACAGACCAACAGCCCAAGTGCATCATGTATTTGTAAACCTGGCAGTTACACACTGAAACCAAGGGAAAAGATGCATATATGCACGTACACATTTTTTCAGGCCTGTGTATACTGCTGCACTGAATAAGCCACAAAGAGAGCTTTGTTACTGTGTGCAGGTTGTTTTCCTTCTGCACTTGGAACCATACTGAGGTAATGTTCTTTTGGCTTTATTCTGTTTCTAGGTTGAATGCTATTCAATAAATTGTATATAACATAACTGAGGCCTTGGGAGGTATCTGTATATCTTATTATCATCTTCTTTCTCTTTTAATATCTGAGTCTGGTTCGCGGTAGCAGCAGATTACACTATGTTCTCCTCCCTAGCCATGTCCTATAGTTCTTCCTGGGGGATCTTTAGACATTCCCAGGCCAGATGAGATATGTAATACTTCAACCATGGTCTGCTGCAGGGTCTCCTCCCAGTTGAATACCTCCACAGGAACATGTCCAGGAGGCATCCTAATCAGAAGCCTTTCTACACAAAGTAGTAGCAGTTCTACTCCCTGTAATGTATAATCTTCTAACCTTATCTCTAAGGGTGAGCCCTGCCACTTTAATTTTAGTGGCTTGTATCTGCAGTCTTTCAGTTATTACCATAGACTGTATATAGAGATGGACAACACATCTCCACTTCCTCCAAAAGCCAAAATACCCCGGATATGGGAGCTGCCATCTTGCGCTGGTGACGTCATTTGGAGCCAGAGTGATCGAGTTCCTTCCTATACAACCGCCAAAAAACACAAAGCACACAAAAGCACACAAAACAAACACTTCAACATAATCAGCATCAACATCAGCATAATAAGATCTACCTAAACTGAGAGATGGCATTTTGGGGGAAAATGTATTTGATGTGTACTTTGACTTTTCAGTTTGGCCGATGTCCCATCCACTAATATGAAGGAGACGGGGTTTATAACCTATACTGCAGCTGACCACCAGGGGGTGATCAAGATGTTTTGGCTTCACTTTTGGGGAGCTGTCACATCCATCTATATATACAGTCTACCTTTATGAATGATTATTGTGTCTCGCTTCTCTATGTGAAGGCAGGCTTTTCACACCTCCTTTGAGTGTGGCTGTTCTGAACAGCTATAAACACTTTTGTCTTCCGACATGTTAGGAGGACGTGTCAAACTAATTAGTTTGTTTCGAGCATACCCGTCCTTCCTTAAGGGTTAGCCCAGCGACACTGTGGCGGAAACTCATTTTGGCGATCTTAATCTCTTGGTCACTACCCAAAGATTAGGGATGGAAAGAAGATCAACCAATACATCAAGAAGTTCATCTTGAGACTCAGCTGGTCCTATCTCCTCCCCAATTTCCCCCATTCTCACCCATTTTTGTTCGCTGCTTGTCCTCCTTTGCCTATTTTACTTTAACTTTCCATCTTAACTCCAGTGTCTTCATCTCTACCCCTTCATTTTTCTCTTTCCCCTTTTCCCATCTCGTCTTCACCTCCCTCTATTTACCTCTCTCTCTCTAATTTCACCCTCTTTGCTTGCATCTGCTATCTCTCTCTCTCTTTCTCTCTGCTTTCCCTTGTCTCTTGCCTTCTATTACTTGAAGCCTTATGGTTCAATTGTAACCATGTGTGTGTTTGATGATTACATTGGTAGCTCTGTCAGAAACGTAACTGTAACACCCACAGATACACGTGTTCACATACATACACTTGCATTATGCCAGAAAGAGGACATGTTTTCAAAGAATCTCCTCCCAATTTATGTCATTGTAGGAAATATATTCATATCATGGTTTTGTGAAGTGACAGTACTCCAAACCCCAAGGATAAGTGTTTGACAGAAATGGAAAAGGGGTGATGAATTGTCTGGTAAATTGACTTCTTCCTCTTTTCCTGTGCCCTGGGAAAATGTAATTGTGCCAAGCTTTGTACATTGTGTTACTGCCTTGCTCAATTAGAAAGAATGCTGTTTTTGTCTTGCAAACAGAAGAATTACGTAGATTTGAAATCAAAGAAAGAATCAAAGAGGGAAGAGAGGCCGGAGCAGAGGGAGTGGGGGAAGAGGAAGAACAGTGATCTGGTTTTCTCCTTGTAGGATTATGAGGCTAAACAACACATTTTCCTCATCAAGTCAATGGAAGGAGATGGGATACCTTAAAAGGGCTATGTAATAGTGTATTTGTATATTCTCACATTATATGAAATCATTTCGCAATCCAAGGAAATCATCTGAGAAGCACTGCTCCTTTGAACAGTGCACAGTGGAGAGATGAGCCAAAGAGTTTAAAGTTGGATTCAAGCTCCTCACCTGAGCCAACAAGACAATTTCCACTATTGTTTAAAAAGCAGAACTCCACTATAAAACAGTTTAATCCAACACAGGGCTTGGTCCTTTCCTGTAAAACTAGCCTTCAGTGATTCTGTGTATTTACTACATCTACCAGCACAGTGAACTTAATTGACCTCCGGAATCCTTGACTTAATTAAAGGCAGTGACTGAGAGAGGGTTTGTGCTACAGTCTCATCCAAAAAATATAGTCTGATGTATTCATGTACTACTTTTACTGTTTGGTGTCACGCTTTTACACATTGTGGAGCACAGCTGCAGAAGGATGGTCTCTTTAACCACTGGGCCAACCCTTGCTTCCCCTCTTGTGATACATTGCGTAAATAGAAAAGTTGCAGTCATTTGTATCCGGGTCCTCAACGCTAATCTTCTCTTCTCTCATTGTTTCTCCTCTCCTTCTCTCCTGTTGCTCATCTCCCCTCCCTACAGTTTCCCCACTCTATCTTTCTTCTTCTCTTCATTTGCTGTATCATAGTTGAAACTGAACATGGGAAGGGAAGTTGGTTTGAGATTGCAGCACTGATAACCGGATTTATAAACCCCCACTGGATAAGCTGTCTGTGAATGCATCATTACCAAACCTTTACCTTCTTGACTACATTCCAATTGTCTACTCTCTGAATGGGCCAAAACTGCTCGCTGGGGAAGTACATGCTCAACCTGCAGACACACAAACACATTCACAAATGCACACTAACTTGCCAGGACTCGTTTGAAGTACAGCATCTCCATTACATAGTGTAATCTCAACACAGTGTCACATAGTGTAATGTTTCCAGCTGGGTCATTTGAGAATGGAAAACCCTGAAAAAGGTTCTTAAATACCTTTGTTAGCTACATACAACTTTTTTTTTTTTTTACAACAATTAGGTAAGTAGAAGTAAACATCAGCATTATTTACATATGGTAGAGCTAGTTAGCTCTGGTGTTATAGCACAGTATTATAAGGAGAAATATTACTTTGTATCAAGCGTTGGATGCTTTCAAACTATTTTTGATTATTACATCTGATTAATCTGGAAAACGTATCTCTGATAAACTATAATAAATCAATTAATATCAATAAAAAGCACAGGACAGATCCACAATGTAAACATGTGGGACCAGCCCCCACACATACTGTGAGATGTGTCAGTCCTGAACAAGGCTTTTTCTGACATAAAACGTCGCTCCACAAAAGAACATAGTTAGCTGATGTTGTGTAGACATGTATGCTACTGTTTGCACCTTATGTTAGAGAAGTGCACTGTTTAAGTAATGTATTATTCTTTTGCTCTTGTTTTGGTTTTGGAAAGGATACAATAAAATATGACCATCCACACTCTTTGTACACCAAATATCACTCTGAGCAGTGTGCTCTATTCACTCCACTTTGACTCAACTGTCAACTGTTGTGCAGAGTTACAGTTGCTAAACATTCACGGTTCACAGGAGAGGTCCATAGGAAATCAACAGTGTCTAAAAATAAATAACAAGATGGACAAACAAATAAATCAACAAATGAACTGATGTCAGCCCTCGTGACAGATACGTGGAGAGGAGAGGTTGTAGGGTATTCCCTGTACATTCATGTGCGATGCCATCCACTATGGGCCAGACCAACTTCCTGCTGACCACACACTGGCACTTTTAACTCCTCATAAACTGTCTTTTCTAATTGAATCTACCTTTCCTTCTACCGCCCTCTTTCTGCTGTAAAGATAAACTGTAAATAATGTAAATTACCTTCAGTGACAGCAGTTATGAGTCTGTATCAAGATGGTGTAAATATAAGTAAAGTTGTTATTAGATGCACTAAAAGGTGGTTGGTAACACTTCCACTGTATAATGCACTTGAAATAACAAGTCCTACACAGGAGGTTTAAGAATTCTACACAGGAGTAAATATACAGCCATTTGGCACCATCTAGTGACCTTTTATTTGAATCACAGTTATCCTCAGAAAAGGACATGCTCTTCAGATCTTGATAGAGAATTCATTATCTGTCTGACAGAAAATTGGCCCCAAAGTGACCATCACCCATTTGAAATAAAAAGATTATAATTCTGGTGGGGGTGAATTTAAAGTAGCCTATTTGCGTTACAGTAAATATGAGACATGTTTTATAACTTAATTGGCTTTTTAGTTGAAGTTAATGATATTGTTTTAAACTGTTTGATTCTTCTTCTTTTTCTAAAAGCCTTAGTTTTTTCCTTGTTACAGTAATTCAGTTATCTATATTTTACTGTATGTAACAGTTCATTCTCATGTTCCATCCTGTTACAACCTGTTACTGTCTATCAACGTTCTTCAAACATAGAGGCACGGGGCTGCGGGATAATGTCATAATAGATAAGTATATGTTATGGCCATTTCTTTTAATTAATTTTTACTTGAAAATATTACAATACACATGAGCCACCAATGCTATGGAGAAGAAGTAAGTCAAAGGTGTTAAGTATAGCAAAACACTATGCCATTGTCATCCAAACTTGACCCAGAACTGAGGGCTGAACTGATTTATGCTAATGAATGAATTTACAAGTCTCTACAAAACATACACTACCGTTCAAAAGTTTGGGGTCACCCAAACAATTTTGTGTTTTCCATGAAAAGTCACACTTATTCACCACCATACGTTGTGAAATGAATAGAAAATAGAGTCAAGA
>JAVQJD010005400.1:0-20467 GCA_036023655.1 Nannoperca australis
TTTCTCTATTCTCTCAGCAGGGTCCTGAAGGGGGTTCGACGTACCCGAGTGCCACGGCGTACGTCCCCACGAAGCTTCCCCAAACCATCAGCAATATTCAAACATTCGACATGTACCTCTGTTCAATAAATCTTTTAAACGTATCATATGGAGGGTGTGTTCCTTGCTAGTGAAGTGAATTATAAAAAGAGAAAGAGGAGGGCAAAAAGTCCTGAAGTAGGTGGAGATGAGGAACTCATTTTGTATCCGATCTCATTATCAAAAATCATGAGCCTTAAAGGCTAACTGATTGCTGCTTTGGAGTTTGGTTAGAATGCCAAAATAAATCTAGGTGTGTGTGTTTATTATTACTGATTAAGTGAGACAAATAAACTGCTTTAGGAGCGGACAGAGCACACTTGTAATTCAATAAACACTAGTGAATTGAGAGGAAGAAAACTTCCAGAGTTTGGAAATGCAATGCCAGAGAACAATCAGAGGGAATGTGAAGGTGGATGGTACTCTCCTGATTAACACAAACATCAGTGAGCGTTAACAATAGAAGGTTAAAGGAAATGTGTTTCCTTTCCTCCCTGGTGTAGGTCTTTACACACTGGAAGTGTGTGTATGTAGCTACCACTAAACTGAACAGCAGAAACTACTTTGTATTGTTATGTCAAGAGCATTAACATGTTATTTCCTCTTGGACAAGCCTCAATGCTGTCAGCAAGTATTACCTCTGTCGTGAGTTCTTTTCCTTTTGGGATAAGTCTCTAAACGCCATAAAGTTCCAAGGAACTCACATTTGATGATCTTGACGCTCCTTTGTAGCGGCTTGTTCCATTCAAACACAAATTCAAGCCTTTACAAACAAAATTAAATCAACATGGAGCAAAACTCAAATAAGGTTCCTTTCTCTAAACACTCCATTGTTTACATTTGTTTCTTTATATATTCAGCTAATTTCTTTGCTGCGGTTGCTTGCAGTTGAGAACTATGTCTCCACAGCCTCTTCCAGCTATACCACCTGCACCTGATTCTCTTGGTTGGGCCTGTTGCTCCTGTAGTCCTTTTGCCAATCTTTCACATATAGGTTGCATTGTTTTCTTAAAAACAAAACAAAACCAGCTCTAACAAGCTTCCCCTGGCTTATTGCTGTGTTATAGTGTTTAGTAGTGTTGTTTTAAAGGTATTATAATGGTTAAGGTGGTTGTACAGTACAGCTGTTGTTTTTGTTTATTAGCCATGCTACCGACGTGGCGCTAAGAATGTCTAAGTCATCCCAAAATGTTGGTTGGTCGGTCTACCACTTTGGTCCAAACTCAAATATCAAATAAATATTTTTTACAGTTCATGGTCACCAGAGGATGAATCCTATTGCCTTTGGTGAACATCTACTTTCTTCTAATGCAACCATGAGGTTGACTTGACATTTTAGTTTTATTGAAATATCTTGACAACTATTGCATGGATCACCATGAAACTGGTGCATGGATTTGTGAACTTTAAATATCCCCAGACTTTTAATCTAATGTCATCATCAGATCAAGATTTTAATTGCTCCACCACTGATTTTTGACATTCCCATCAATATCTTTTTGTTTGGTGATTCTTTGATGAAAACATTGGTGATATATAAAATGCGATGTAATTAAAACCATACATATTATGAAGAGGTCATGCCTAAATGATCAGAAATAATATTATCTTATATATATTTTCCCATCTTCACAAACCCAACACTACATATAATATCATAAACTCTCAAAAGGGAATAACATGTTGACCTTTCTGCTTACACCATCTTCATAAAAATAAACTGTAAATCTTTCACACACATCTCTTAAAGGGAGAATGGTATTTTTAAAGCTTTCTAAATGTTGTGGTCGAAATGACTAATAATTACCATTTGTTTTGTAAAGTGTCGCTCTGAAATCTCGCGATCTCGCAGAACTTACACTCTTAGCATTTTCACATGATGACTTCTGATACAGTTTCAAAGACCTTTATTTTGACACTGCCCTCTGGCCAATTACTACATTAAATCCATTAATACGAATTAAAGTAATTTTACAGCCTCATAGAGTCAGTAGCATAGCTATAGACCTTCATTACTGTATGGTTCTTCCTCCTGGTTCATCCTTTGTTTGTGATTATGTTGCAACTGGGATGCTAACTCACCTTGCCCAATTCAAGGTGAAGCAGTAACGCTTAATTAAGGGAGCCGCATTGTAAGCACCACCATGTGGACATCTGTCTACATGCAGATGTCTTATTAAATGAAAAATAATTTCTCCATCAGACATGGATGAGGGGATGAAATGCATTGAGATCCCTGTGTGCTTTTAATGTAATTACTATAATCATTTCCTTTTTATAATTAAGGCGGTAAATCTATGGCAGCGAAAGCACTCTGTCTATAAGCACTTTGGTGTGAAGTGGTTGTTTGAGTGTTAATCATTAAGGGGGTCATCTTTTTTTTTTACCAAGGCAGGTTGAACCACATTTAATCATCCTATCACAAAACACCTTGAGAAGCTACAATCACATCTGGGATTTTTTTATGTTTATTTTTATTTAAATGCCGCAATAACACATCTGCAACTTCAAAGTGCAAGCAAACAGGCTAATCCTCTGTGTTAGCAAACATTGGCGTCAAGTTTGAGCACAGCTCCACATTCGCTAAGAAGGTAGGCCAGCTACCCTATATGCTCTGAGCCAGATTAGCTTCCTGATTCTGTTAAACAAGCCTCTGATCTCCTCAGAGCTGGTTTCACAGTGATAAACTCTCTCTCAAACATACATTTGTTCTGCATCAAAGCTGCAGACAACACCACCGGGCTTACAGGATGCCTGGGATATGTATCCAAATATTCTATTTTACCCATTTACAGTCCAAACAGTGGTGGGAGAGGATGTTACACATCATGTCATGTCATTTGCTTTCATTTGTTTTTATGATCTGTGAATAAATTGGATTTACCAGTTATTCTTAAATATAAGTAAGATTCTTAATAGATCAGGTGCAAGTTCATGTGTCTCCTGCACTCAGGTTGAGGAAGTTAAAGGCCCATAACTGCATGTCACTGGTGATCAAACTTGGGATTGAATCATGTTGTTACTGGCCTGCATCAATAATAGAGAACACTTACACATTACAACATGCGACATGCAAACAGTGTAGTTCCTATTTCTCTGTCCTCACAAAATGCTACGAGGCTGTCTTGGTGCAAACAATGTAGTGAAGAAGAGTTTCTCTCAGTTAAAACTGGTTTTCCAGTCCAATGTCCTTGGGAATTATGTTCATATCGGACATGTGTCTTTTATGTAGTCAGGCGGGAAAGTGAGGGTGTGGAAGGTGTGATGGAAGGGTGTGAAAAGCCTTTCTCAAACCTTCAATTTCAATTTAATTTATATAGCGCCATATCATATCAAAGTTAAACCTTGACCAAATACTTTTACCTTACCTTAACAATAGTTTTCTTTTTCCATAATGTCAGTCTTTCCATAACCTTAAAAGAGTACCTCACCAATTTAGCATTGTACTCCTATAACATTGTTAGACAATAGATAGTTCTATTGATGCGTGCGTTTTACATCCTTACATTACCCACTATACAACTCAACGGCTCATGGTACAGATATTGGAACACACTTTTGTTAAAATTCATGGCTCTAATATTATTATGGAAGAAGAGCAAAAAGAAAGGGAGGCTACAATAGCAAAATTAGCAATAGTGAGAATAAGGAACTATTACCAATAATTTAATAAATATATCATTCACACAAGAAGCATTGAATTATTCTTTCAGCAAAATCAAGATGTCATCACCAGGAAAAGATCAGATATGTTAAATTATAGTAAATCATCTTAGTGAATCATCTAAAGACACTTTACTGGAACTAATTAATAAAATATAATAACGTTTGAAAGAAGGTGAAATTATCAAAAATCTGGAAAGAAACTGCTTTTACATCCAATGTGTAAAATTGGTGGAGTTCCCCTTTGACCACACTGCCGTTGCCATGCAGAGATATTTTGGAAAGAAATATTTTTAATGTTGTCATTGTAACCTAGGGTCTACCTGGCAATAGGATTACGTTTTGAACTTGAAAACAGGAGCGCTAACAATTGTAACTGTTACTGATTTTCTCTCCAGTCTCAAATCTCTCAAAGTCCTGTTCCCTCCAGCTGCAGCAGGCAGCTGCACTACAGTCAACATTATTCAATTGCATCCTTTTGAAGCCTGTAACAGCCTGTAGATTATGGTGAGAGTGATGTATCATGAAGCCACAGATGGCAAACTACAATGTTCCTTAATGCCTCAATGTTCATGTAGTAGCTGCAGCTTTTTCTAACTACATGAGGGTAAATTCTGTCACAGTGCAGTGAGGCTTTATGCACAGTACCTCAGTATAAAGAGGTACTGGACGACAGTGATATTGAGACCTTCCAAACATTTTAAAATGAATGACATTTAAAGCCATATGATCCCCCAAAGTGAACCAATTATCTGCATTTATGGCTGGAAAACTTTAAGAAATCTTTAATTGATCTGATGGGTTTTGTGGATTTTCCCATTGAGATGTCATTTGATGAATTGCATGTTAGTGGTGTGTCAAAAACTGAGAACTGTAGAGCTTACAAACAATCCGCCATTAACCTTTCCTGTCTACATTTTCTTTTTGGTCTGTCACTTGTCTACACTTTGAAGTTGCTGCTCCTTTTCATTGAAAAGGTCATTTATGATTGTCAGGAATAAAAGCTCGGGCATAATGAATCATTCATGATATCAACTGGTCTTTCTATCACATTCATATGGTAGCATGGGGAAAAAAAGATATAGAAAAAAATAAAGGAAAAATAAAGTTTATCTGCCAGAGGGCTCTCTGAAATTATATATAATTAAGTTAAATAGCATTATATAAACCTAAATGTTATGTCTGCTATTGTAAAATTTGGTCATCACTATATTATTCATATGTGCATAAGACTAAAAAAGTGTTAGCTGATGTAATGTACATCATAAAATAATGTTTAAAAAAAATATAATAATTAATATTTCTACCTAAGTACCTAATCAGTCCTGATGGTGTTTAAGCATTTAAAATTTCTGTAAAACAAAGCAAAAAGACAAAGCTGCATATTTGGTCATGCAGAGTCACATATTTAACTCAGATTTGTTTATGTGTTTTTATTGTATTTTCATATGCATTCTCATACCCTTTTTGCTTGTAAACGTCTTACAAGAGTGCAGCAATACGTGTCATTTCTGTTGAGTCCGAAACTTCCCTAAAACCCATCAGAACAGTTCATCCCATTCCTGCGTACTCTCATTCTGTACCCTCCAAGAAACCTTCCAATAGACATTAACTGTGTGATAGCAGCCTTTATTGGCGGAGGATGGGTCCGGTGGTGTGTTTATGAGTGCAGCATAGCTTCCAGATCTGCTCATAAATGTGATTCATGATTGTGTGTGACGGCGATGTCCTCAGAGTTTGAGGGCTCAAACGGAGGGCACGGAGAGAGAGAGGGTAGAGAGGGACAGCGGGGGAGTCATATCATGTGTTGGTGTGGCCAGTGCAGTCTGAAGTTCAGGCTCGTTGTTTGATAAAGATTTAATTGTGCATGTTGAAAGAAAAGCTAAAGTTTCGTCCCCCTTACAATTCAGAGCTATTAACAACAAGTGGATGTCGCTTCCCTGCTTTACCTCAAATATGCACCATTCTGTCTTTTTGCATTTTACATTTTCATCTGACATCCGATTGATTTATATTGTTACCAGAAAAATATAACATGAAGCCAAATAATGGTGTTCTGATTTAAGCATACATGTTTTCAGCTTAAAGTCCCTGGCACCTCCTCTTTCTCATATTCACAGACTAGAAATGACAAATGAAAATTAAATAAAATTAAATACAAGTATGACTCTGGAAACATATTTAACACTTCATTAGAAAACTATTTTAATTATTTAAATTAAGTTAATAGTATTTTAATAGTAAATTATTATTATCATTCTACTACATAGTGATGCATGTCCTTGCTTGTTCCTGATGTAGGTAAATTGAATGAACATGTTCTGAAATTAATCCATGTGTAGAAGTAAAGCTCCTAATGCATGCCACACCCCACGTTTTCAATTCAAAATGTAATTTGTATGAAGTAAGTTTCTTGCATGTATAAACTCAGTGTGACACGAATGAGAATGCCGTGTGCTTCTAGTCTATTCAAACATTTGTTCTTAAAATACACACTCCATCTAAAGCCCACAATCATCGCCCTGCAGCGATCCACTGAAGGGCTCCTGTGACAGTTTGGGAAAATGTGCTCAATTTTATTTCAGTGGTGAGTCACCTGCTACCTGTGTGCAAACACCCCAACAAAGAAACTCATTTTTTGCTCAAGCTGCTTTGCTTCTTTGCCCTCAAAACGAATTCTGTACATTTAAGAGCTGAGAAAGGAGGGTACATAGAAAAGCTGAAGGGCTGAGTGTATGGGCGTAACGTGAATGAATGCTTAGTTGAGAGTGTATTTAATAAACGTGTTCAGCACACTTTCCTATACACACATTGTAACTGTTATTCAAGTGGACTGGAAAGTAATAGACTTCGACTTGTTGCACAAATAATAAAAAAAGGAAGTTCAAAAGAAGATAAGTCCAAAACCAAAATAAACTTAACCTTACCCAGCAAATACTGAGATGAACTAAGAACAAAGGTTATTTTGATTTCACTTGTGTGCTTGTGATTTACTATCCTGTTGGCTGGTCCAAATCCTCTATGAATACTGGCCGGTATATTTACTTGTCTGAGCTGCCTGGGTTAAGGTGAGAAATTGTTGCTTCATAAAGTGCTCATAAATCTTAGTTTCTTACATAAGTGAACAAAATTGTTTTAGGTCTATGACTTCTTACATCTCTGACATTGCTCATTAGTAAACAAGAGCCAACTTTACAAAGAGAGTGTATATGTTGCAGCTGACCCAGATAAGACTTCTGTGAATTTCTCAAAAGGAGGAATGACTCAGCACTGACCTATCTCTCCACCTAGAATAGGAACTGGAATTTCTTAGTACAATTGAAAGCTTGACAAATGCAGAAGCAAACAAGATAGTGAATTATTGCATTACTCCTTGAAGCTAATCTTGAAAAGGAAACAAACACCTGGCACCTGGGACAAGTGTCAAGTCAAGTCAAGTCAGGTTTATTTGTTGAATCCAGTATCATAGTTATACAGATTATGGGCAGACTCAATGGGCTTTACAGGGCTTACAACAACAGCAATGGTTCCAAACCCAGTTCAAACTGGCTTCAGACTGCAACTGAAAAAGAATTACAGTATGATAACTTGAGGCAAAGTTATAACTTGAGGAATAGTTATCATACAAATGTAAACTTGCAGCAGTATATGACATTTTGCAACTGAGATTCTTATAGAACTTTTAGAGTTAAGTGCCAGCACTGCTTAGATTCTTTAAATCTCGGTGAGGTTGAGCTTTAGTGGGGCTTTGGGGGGTTTTAACAGCTAAAGTCTTCAACAGGAATTAGATACACAGGATTTATGAGTGCTACTTGTACAAGCATCTTCAAGACTCTGATGCAATGGAAGAGCAACAGCTCATGTAATGCAATAATCTTAAAACATGTTTCTATTTCTATCACTTACTTCTGTTTGGTGCTTTTTTATGCTATAAAAACAATTTAGCTGAGCTCAATAACTCCTGTTGTCCATAAAGCCCATTTAAATGATTTTGTATTAGCGGTAATAAAATCATTAGCCAATGTTTCCAATCAATGAAATATTAGCTTTTGGAGCCCCAAGTGATCCATCTAACAGAAGTGACATCCAGGAAAGGTCACATAAATGATTCTTTGTGTTGAGCTCGGTGACACTTTATCTTTGACATTATTTGACACTATGGTGTCCCCTGTAATATGTAATGTGTGTCGAAAGAGAGATTATAGACAGTGCAAAACATGAACCTGCTCCATGATCTGCAAATCCCCCACTGGCCCAAAGGAAGGTTTGCGTGGTGTCATTTAGTATCTTTGTTATTGCAATATGACAAGTCATAATGTCTGCCGTGAAAATGGTCTACTGATAATAGTAACATAGGGCTCACCAAGTTAATTGCTAAGATCTGGCAATGCAGCACCATCACTCAAAAGAAGTCAGATACTGTAGGGCAAGGAACAAAGCATACAGCTTTTAAACCAATTATTATCCAAAGTCCTGTCTTGTAGAGTCATCTAGTGTCAAAATCTATTTGTTATAGCATTACTGTGAATAACTCCCAGATATATACGTGTTTATTCATTCACATTACCACAAACTAACTGAATGTCATGGCTACAACCAGTTCTTAGTATCATCCTTCCTGCTGTCAGGTTTCAGCCACTATCTCTGCCAGTCAGATGTGTTTTTCACAGCAGACATTTTGGCTTGTGAAAGTGGGAAAAACACAGGTGTTAGAGATAACATTAACAATGGCACTGTGTAATTCCCAGTAAGTCATACCATTGAGCCAGCAGAAACAATTTCAGGATCCTGAAACTGAAGCAGTTAAATAAAATTCTGCCATCATTCACTTATTTTTTAAACTTGTTCTTTTTATACTGTGACATGTCAAAATGTCTTCTGTGATAGAGGCCTATTCCAGACGCTGCCACTCCCTCACCATCCAGCAGTAGTCGTTACTTGACTTCCACACACACCTGAATACCTGTTCCCATTCCTCTTATCAGCTCCACAGCACATATACTGGACTTGACAGGAGAACTTGGCAGAAGATATACGCATTTATTAAACTTTCCAAAGGCACAGCTGATAAGCAGGTATTTATGGTAGCTATAGCAATAATGAGTTACTGTTAAAACAATGTTCGAATTATGTCAATATTTTAGCAAAACCACTTGCAGGATTTGAGCAACAGAGCATATGAGGACTAATACACCAGTGAAAGTGTTGAAACTATTGAGAAGTAGCTGATTACAGCTGTTAATACAATAGACTTCAGAGACTTATAAGGGCTTGGTCACCAGCTACAGGAAGCTGTAATGGTGTAAATGTGTTGAATTAGGCATAATAAATTATTGTATCATTCAAGAAGGTCGTTCAAAAGATGATGAATGGACACATTCAGCTGAGAGGCTAGACAAAAAATAAAACAAGCCCATTCGGTGTGACCAGGGCCAGATTCTGGATTCAAGATTTGAAGACTTTATTACTATCCTCACATCTAAACACAAAAGACAGGGCAAAGGACAACCCAATATAAAGATTAACGGATAGAGAAAAAAAACTATAAAGGGAATACAGCAGCAAACCTGTGAGATCTTCCTTTACATTTAATTCTTATTACTCAGGTCCCTGTAAATAACCACAGCTATGTACGATCCAGCAGCAGCTACAATTCCATTATTTTGTGATTGGAACAGACGTATTGGAACCAAAGTGAAATAAGGTTTACAAGGAAGAAGGACATTTAACAAAACTATCATTGAATGACTCCTTGATACACAACTTTGAGAATTCTTTTTGCAGTGGAAGGCTGCTAAATTTTTCCCTTGTCTGTGTCTGAAATCTGTTTGGCAGGCCCTGCTCTGCTCCCTGTTGTTGAATTCAGTGAATGACTCTCAGTTACTTTGTCTCTGTCACACACTGAACAAGCAGCTCTCAAACACTCATACTCTAAGAGTCCAAATAAGTGCCAATGCAAATCAATGTTTATGAAGGGAAAAATACTATAAAATTGGATGCATGATCACAGTAAAATACAATTAATAAATCTACCTCCCCTCATTTGTTGTTTGTCAACATTTGTTGTGTTTATTTCAAAGAAAAACATTAGAAAGACATAATAAAGTTTCTTTAAAATTTCTTTAAATGCTTTTTTAAAAAGTGGAAAACCAAAGAGGTTCGATCCGTATTTGGTTCTTGACCCTTGTATCCCTACTGTGGTCTTAGTAGTCAGAGACACTTGTAAATTCCTCTCCAGGTTTTTGCCCTAACCTTGGTTCAACATATTTTTATAAGGCTCCCAGAACCATGAAGACTTGAAGTCTTCTAAATACCGCCAATTGTTACCCCCTATTTAATTCCACTTCATTAAATGGACCAAAATATCAAAATTAAAGATAAAAATGGTCTACATACAATTGTAGAATAAAATAAAATGACATTTTAAATGAGATAAATAAAACATAAATAAAATGACATAAAATACAGTTATTGTGCAGTAAAAAAGATGTAAGTAAAGGAAATAAAAGTGCAATAGACAAACCAGTTATGCAAATGCCCAAGAGAAGAGCCAAGTGTTTCATTTTGAAAGTGAAAGTGCATTTGAGATCTTGGGGAAGTTGGATTCATCTGTGTGCAGCACAATAGCTAAAAGCTGCTTTTGTCAAAACACATTATGTTTTGACCAGTAGGCGTTTGTGTAGTACTGACATTTTTTTCACTCTTTCAAGAATACTTACGATGAAGTGACTAATGAACTTACAATACAATGAAGTCCTTAATTGAGTGAGAGTGAGTGAGATTGACACAATATAAAAGATTAAAGGGTTTCCGTTTTTGGCTATTCCCATAGAGTTTGAACAACATCAAACTGTCATACTGACCTCATGGCAAAAATCCAAATGAGAGATGGATGAAGTGAAACGAAGTAGCAGAACATCGCTGCAACACTTCAAAGCCAGTTATACAAGTCTCTACTTGTGGCAGCTTGTACGGCTTTATGAATAGGCCCCCATTCTCCAGCTGTTTGCTCCTTTCTCTGTCTCCCTCCCTCAAACACACATTAAACACTACACTTCCTTACCCGTATTGTTCAGCTTCGAGCACACACCCTCAACTGTGATAAGCCTTCCTGGAAATTACTCTTCATAATTCTGTAATCATTAACATTCTGCACTTAGGGAGAAGTTTGAAGGATGATATATACAGAAACACACACAAAAGGACCGTAAGAAATCAGAGACTACAAGCACTGGAGAACAGCTAAAGAGAAGCTCCAATCCTCTGGAGGTCAGTTCCACTAAATATACAACTTATCAAACAAGCTGCTTTTTGGAATCTAGTCAACCTGCTAAGATCAAGGTTTCAACCTGCTTGTGCAAACACCTGCAGTGTTTATGTATTGAGATGTGTTTTTATTTGATTGTCCTCTGTGTTACAGTAAGGTGCACAAGAGCTGAAAATGGGGTTCAAAGCTTTGCATATCCTTCTCTGGCTTTTAACTGCATTCACTCTTACGACACAAGGTATGTGGAACTATTTTAAATTTATTTAATGAAGGAAAAGTGTCACAAGAAAATGTTGCAGAAACTCATATTCCAAATGTAGGCTTTTCAGGAGTAAAACAAAACTATCCTCTAAAAGTTTAAGGGGAGATCAGTGTATAATCTAATAACGTGAGGTGTAACAGAATGATTGTGTATATAATGCAAACTTTTAGATATGCAGGAAACAAGAAGCTTTGGTTTCCATTAAATCGCAGTACAATCTGTGTCTTCGTCTACAGAGTTGGCAAAACTACATGTGAGTCCCAACATTACTGCGGAGTGTGGCAAACAGGTGACCCTAAACTGCAATGTGTCTTCGCCTAAAAATGGACTATTAATTATACATATGGGGTGGCTCCATAACAAAACAATGCTATGTTATGTGGGCAGTGAAGGAAACATTACCATAGACCACCAACACAGTCAAAGGGACTTCCATTGTGAGTATAAACATGGACAATTGTCACTCATCTTTCGAAAAGTGAAGCCACTGAAGAGCGGACACTCAAATGACTACTTGTGTAAACTACGATCCAACCAGGGAGTTCTGCATAAAAAGACAAGGCTGCAGTTTCAAGGTCAGAATCTTTTCTTGTTTAGACAGTGATACATCTAATAACATTAGTAAAACTGCCCCTATTTAGCTTCTTTAAGCTAAATAAGTATTCTGATTCTTATCATAAAAACGGTGCCCTGTGGAGTTTCCAAAACAAAAGTAATATTTACATTCAGTATTACTCACCAAAAGGCCGTGTGTGTGTTCTTCAGGTCGAACAAACATGTTGAATGCATTTCCTTCCCTATAAAACATTTCAATACTACATGTAACTTTAGATCTTGTGTTGTTTATATCCATGTTTACAATCTAGCAGCTCATTCCTGCATTGTGCATTTGCTAGAAACAAACAAAACAGGGATAAGTATACATTTTTTATGTACTGCATTACAAGTAAAATTTTAATTTGCATTAACATTTTTACATGGTTAAAAGTACAGAGTTATTAACAGCAAAATGGGCTTGAATATCAAGTGTAAACTGTAAAATGCAGAAAAGGACCAAAATGCAGACAGAAACAAATGCAAACCAACAAGAGCAGTTTGAGGATTTATTGAATACAAAAAATAAGATTACGTGAGGTACATGTAGGCAGGCAGGGAGGCTGAAACAAGACACATGACCAGCAGTCTAATAAACAGCATGAATCAACAAGAGAACAAAGGAAGGGCACAAGGAGAACCATTTGCTAACACTTTCTAACAAGATGTTTTTACGGTTTTGGTAAATTATAACTATAGGCTTTATCATTGGTTGATAAAGACCTTATTAATGGTTTATAAATCAATAAATAATCCGTTTGTAAGAGCAACCTTTGAGTTGTCAGGTTGTAAAAATGTCTCCGGCTGGTGTTTATCCCCCTCCAGCATGACAGTTACTTTTCCTGTTTAGCTAGCTCTTTAAATCATCAGGAAGACAACGTCAAGGGACTATTATCCTTCTGGAAAACAACTGCAGAGCATCTGAACTAAAATGTATTTTAACATTAATTCATTATTTACAACTGCAAACTAATGGCATATTACAAAATGAAAAATCCACAAGCCCTCACTTTGGTGGCTTATTGTAGTTGAAGAACAGTTTATTACTGACTTAACACAATTTTTAACCACAGACCTGCATACGTTCTTATTCTTATGATTTTGGTCTGCAGTTCTTTTACAGAAAGTAAGTTTACAGTAAGTGATTAAACTTGCCAATTATATGATCTTTTCTGATGCATTTAATAGCACAATAGCTATAAAGACAAAGCAAGTTGTGCTAATGGACGATTAGCTAAATAGATTTTTTCAAAATGTGTCCTTTTTAATGTGTTATGGTACATCTATAAAGTATTAATACATTATTTTTTAGCTGATAAAGACATTAGTTGCAACCTATAAGTCCTTATGAATTACTAGAATTCTAGAATACTAGACTAATTAAAATGTTGTTTAATGCAGCAATTGATGAGATAATGAGAACTACTTTATAAACTGGTGGGCAGAGTAATCTATTAAAATAAGCACTGTGGTTTATAGACTCATCATGTGTTTGTATGTGAAATCTCAATATGCAAAGTAGCTAGTTGCTATAATTGTCAAGTAAATGTAGAGGAGTCAAAAGTACAATGTTGCGAGGAAAGCACAATTGCAATTGACAGTACAGTATTTGAGTAAACGTATTGAGTTACTTGCCCCCACTACTCCATTTTGGTAGTTGCATATGCTAAATGAGAACAGTAATATTCCTTGTGGATTATTGAAGCTAATTTCAAATCTCTTTTTATGGTCTCCCTCTCAGAGTGTTGCGGGAGCTGTTCCTTGAAGAGCAATGAATCTGGCAGACAAATTGTGCACACTTCAGTTCCAAATGCTGACTCACTGATGAGAGGTAGAAAACGTTCAGACCTTTCCAGGAATGGAGGTGGATCCCAGGGACCTATGAGGACATTTTTGAGTATTTCAGTCTTACTTTCTGTCACACTGAAATAATGGCTTTGCCAAAGCAAATCCATATCATGGACATCAGAGTGAAACAATGATTAACACTGATTAGGAACAATGAGGTACTGAGTTTCATGTATTTTTTTCTAAATCCAGGGCAACAGTTAAGTTAATAATTTTACATGGTCCAAAGGTTTATTCATCTTGGCTGAAATGAACGAGGAAATGATAATCATTACACTGTGTAACATGCTTTCGATATTTATATCAAGGAGTTTCAAGCTGGTTGTATTGGTTTCATTGCACTCAAAACACACACACACACACGCACACACACACACAAACATGCTTGAGCTATAAACTTCTGGCCAGAGTTTTTGTTTTTGTGTGACTGCTGAGTGAATGCACGCTTTTTGCAAGAGCACCATGACAAGAAAATCTGTCCATGTTGAACAATAGAAAAAGACCTCAAAAGATGGCTCTGCTGCCGTGAATTCCCCTCAGAAACACAGAAGCCTTTGTGAGCGAAATATCAAATAGCTGGACACAGGAACTCTCAGTCAGGCCACAACTCTCTGTGGTTTGTGGATGGATGCTGCCCTCTGGTGAACTAGTTGTGATTAGTACCACATATGTTACTGTTTCAGAGGCAGTGGACTGCCCACATGGTGGGCAAAATGGGTGTATTTAAAGGTTTGGTTTACCTATAAATACATTTAAAAAAAAAAGGTAACTTATCTCTAGTGGTATGTGGTCATGCTTTGGTTTCTAATAAGCCCCAGTACAACGGAGGTGAGAGATTTGTGGTGCTCTCAGAATGTAAAAATAAACTAAATATATTTTTCTGTAAAAATTGGTTCCAATGAACACTGTTCACTGTGAGGTCTGTGGATTATCCTGAGTCATGGGAACACTGTTTCTGGCAAGAAATGTTCCCGTTGAATTAATTTAAACAGCATGATTCAGTGCTCGGCGCACCACACCTGAAAGTCCATTCTGCTCAATTTTATTGGTGTGGTTAGTTATGCTTTTTGTGATTTGGGTGAGTGCTTCAAGATAAATACTGTATATAAAACAAGGGATTGCCCTACATTGAAACTGACTGGAGTGTGTGTGAACATGCAGTGACAGATCAGGTCTAGTTTGTACACAAAAGCATAGCTATGTGCAAAACGACATAAAATAAATGTATTTAATGTCCTTTCATTTTAAATCTGTCCAGCAGTCAGTGTCCTGGGTACAAACCATTTCTCCTGTTTCCCATACTCATCTAGCCCTCTCTCCCCACTCAAGTCTTTGCAGGTATAGCTCAAAGCCAGATCCAAGGCTAAAACTCTGCCTTTTTAACGCCTCATTGCACCCTCTTCAGACAGGATATTTGAGAGGCGTTTCAAGTCAGAATGACTCTCTGCTAATGGTGTCACTAAATTGGTGCCCCACAGCTTTTAGCAAGACGTTGCCGTGGCTGAGAGCCCGCTGGGTAAACGAATACGAGGTCACCTTGACTATTCCATCCCACATGGAAGCATGCAGACACACACGCACACATGTCCAGATACGCTGGGAACTTGAACATTTCTCGTTTTAATCACAAAACATAATGCTTAGTAAAGTATTCAAAATAGCTGTATATTTTAATTAACTTAATCAGTGTTGTGTTTTAAATTGAGTTAAGAAAGATATTCTGGTTTATATTTGGGATTCTACTTTTAGCTGATTTTATTTGTACAAAGAAATCTTAGTAATAGCTGCTGTATACTTTCAGAATTAAGCCTTTAAAGGGAAATAAAGAACAATTATGAATAAAACGATTTGTGGGTGTTTTCTTAATGACAACAAAAGCATTGTAATAACATTGATAATAACATGTCTTTAGAGATTTTTGTCTTTAATGTCTGTCTATCAAAAAACAATGCATCTCAGAGGGATAAGTGTGCAAACAAAACTCAGACTAAATTTAAGTTAGGGATGACTTCAAGCTTTTTAGATGGAACAAAAAGTGATATTTTCCAAATCCAAATATCTTCTTTGCCTGATAATAGATGCAATCCCTCTCAAATGAGCTTCAAAGTTCATTTTTGACTTTTTGAACAATGTTTAATAAAACAATCTCAACTCATGGTCCATTTAGTAGCTGTTCTTGAGCTTTTGCTGATATTACATGGTCTTCATGTAGATAGAGTCATGCATTTGCAGTTTCTACAGTCATGTAACCGCAGATCATCAAATTTCATTTTTCTGAGCACTTCAATATCTTCTCATCCATGTTGGCTTTGTTGACTTTGATCTAAAATGGACAAGAAGTCCTTGAAGTGCTCAGAGGGGAAAAAATGTGAACATCTGCAGTTACATCACTGTACAAATTCCATATGCTGATAAAGATCATGTGATGATTTATACTATATGGAATTTAGATGAGACTGTCAACTGCACTTCAGCATATCGCCCAAATATTGCAGTAAAGGAATCATTTCTTCTGCACGTCAGAGCATCTTGGTTTTCAGTTATTAATAAAACAACAAACTGCATCACTGCCTCTCTATGTACTTGTAGCACGCACTTCTTACCACAAGAGGGGACAAATCACACACTTAACATTCATCTGCTGGACAAATAATTGATTCCAAAGGCTGCAGGGTTTAAAAAAGAAATTTTAATTAGTTAAAAACTCTTTTTCTTTTGTCTTCTTCTCTCGTGGGGTTATCAGGGAAACGTTTCAGTGAAGCAGGGGAGGACTCAAACACCAAGAACACCAAAAAGATTCATACTGGAGTCCAGATTACAAATATTTCTATTTGATACATTACAGGACTGTTCAGTGAAAAAGAAACAACGCTTCAATCCATGTTGTTCCTCAGTGCAAAAGATATGTAGGATGAGTAGCCCTATATATATGTAATCAATGATCTAGGGCTTGATTGAACACACATGAAGCCAACTGCCAGCAGGTCAAGTCATTACAAACACATAAAGTTCCATACAATACAGTCCCATAGCACTGACACATTCTCATACACATAGGCTACTGATATAAATACATTCAAATGTTAGCTTGTACACTGGGAATGGGATCCACTGGTATAGAAAGACAAGAAAACAGGTCATACTTAATTCTTCATTTAAGACACTGGAGTGTAGCGTTTTAAAGTAAAAGATGTATCGGCATTCACATTCAGAAAATGTATCCACATTGCCACCACAGCGATTAGGAATCATCATCTCAATGCCACAGTACGCCAAATCCAAAATCCACTTTTTACAATTAGATCATGCAACACAGTTTTGGCAAGAGAAGAAACCTGTTTGTCGAAACATCCCTGGTGGGTGGGGTTATACACCAGTGTATCCCAAACATTCTTTAATCTAGGAAAAGAGAAAAGTGGAGGAGAGTTAAAGATCTCAACAGATAAGATGTTCCAGTGTTTGGTGATTTCTGCTTTTCTCATGTCCATTTGCAAAAGCCTGATCCCCTTTTTGAGGGGGATATAATGGTAGCTTAAGTAGTGTAAATACACAATAAAACATACAAATTTGTCCTCAAATTCATAAAGCGAATAAACATGTTCCTTTGTAATTATATTTCTCATTGCCAAAATTGGGATGTTTGGATGTCTAGCCCCTTTACATAATTATGGGGCAATATGTTCTGTTGATGTTCTTACTCCAGCTGCCTTGTTACGTCTCATCTCTGTTCATCTCTCAACGTTTGAAGTTTCCTTCTCCTGTGGACACCTCCTCTGGGCAAAGTACACAGTGGCGTGTGTTCACTGAGATGTGTGTGTGAGTGTATACAGGGGGTTTCAGGTCAAGTTCCCATGGAAACTGAGAGGTGTCTCACCGTGTGCCCCCAGCTTCATCTGTATGTGTGTGTTAGTGTGTGTGTGTCTGGCCAATTATCCCAGTGGGCTGTTATCTCCTCTCAGAGAGGTTTACATTATCACCCTAACAGCCTGGTAGTCATTGGTCAGGTGAGCGGCTGCAGACGGTTATATCATACACAAGAGCAGAAGGAGGAGGGAGGTGCACAAATCAAAAGAAACAAGATAAGAAGCGGACTGACCGGCTAACAGCGAGACAGAATCGATAGATGGGACAAAGAGGGAGAGAAGACAGATGGACGGAGGAATGGAAAGAGATAAAAGCCAGATTCTGTCAACAAACGGGGTGATTTATGTGAAGCACTGATAGCCTGTTACCTGACATTACGGTAAAGGGGAGAATGCTTGAGATTAACTGCCCAAGAGCTGATGTACACAATGATCGGTGTTGTCTGTGACAGTTGTGGCATAGTTTCGGTTTACTATATATATAAGTGTACAATATTGTGCCAAAAGAAATCACTTATTACAGGTTTAAATAAAAGCAGCAATAACATACTATCAAAATATTCAATTGCAAGTAAAATTCCTGGATTCAAAGAAGTATTGGAACAAGAACTTTAAATGTAAATGGTCAACTTACTGTGAAATGGCCCTTTTCTGTTCTAAATCAGAAAATTAACTGTATTAAAGTTGTGAAGAAAATGTAGTAGAGCAAAAACTGCAGTACATTTCAGCATTTCAGAGGGAAATTTACTCTAAGTGGAGTATTAGTACCTGAAAAAATGTGCAGTACTTCAGTAACGTCCCAGTTGCAGTGGCATGGTGGCTCAGTGCACTGCACTGTTGCCTCACAGCAAGAAGGTCCTGGTGGCTCAGTGGCCTTTCTGTGTGGAGTTTGCATGTTCTCCCCATGTTCACTCCATTGAAAAAAAAAAATCATGGAAAAAACATGCAAGAAGAATAGATTGCTGCCCTGTCCCTGACCAAGACAGGGCATGAACACTTGGACTTGGTCTCTGGTCGCTCTGCCACCGCTCCAGCTGTCCCCCTGGAGGAAGGGTGACTGGGTTAAAGGCAGAGGAAGAATTTCACCGTGGGACGCAATTGCATGTGTGTTGTGTGCAGTGTTTCACGTGTGACATTAAAAAGTCTGACCTTCTTTCTTCTTAAATATACTTAGTTACTTTCCCTCACTGAAATCAGCAACTTACTTTGACACAAACTAGCTGTAAACTGCCATAGCTACACACTTCTCAAACCGTGAATGCACTCTAATGTCTGTACATTCTGTAATTATCTCAGGCTACGGCGTAGGTTTAATTAAACACTTCATCCCTCCTTTGAGTACAGCAGATCAGAGAGCATCAGTGACTCAAACATTTTCACTGCTGTCAACATTGATTTAATTTTAACACTGTCTTGTTATTCTTTTCAATTTTTTTTCACAAGGTTGTCAGATGGCAAAGTCGTCCATTTTGTGTATTTTCAGTGTTGATCCAGACTCCTGAAAGCCCCTAAAGCAAACAGCTGTTGCTTTATAGAGATCAATACATGAATAACCCAGCGGGAAGACTGAGCTGTGCGTTAGCTGCTTTCTCGTCTACACAGAGAGGATGCAATGTCTTGAAGGTTACAGCAGGAGAAATAGAGGTGTTAAAAGGTATGAATAAGAATAAACGTCAATATATGCTCTGATGGTATGTGCCAACACATTTCTCAATTATTCACAGCAACCGGAGACCAGCAACAAAGACCGACATGTGAATGGAAGATGAAACTGTTCGTCTGAAGGCGCCACTTGTAGCAAGCCTCTCAGCAAACAGAGTGAAAAGTCTTCTGAGTGCCAGAATAAAATATCAAAAAAGATACCAAAATATTAATGCCGAGATGCAGAATGCTTGAATATGCACTATTAATCCAGGTGTGACAGCTGAGATTAAATGTCAGTTTTCACTGTTTTTTGACAGAGGAAGCTTGAAAGCTGATGGAATGTGTCGCCATTTTATTTTTCGATTAGTTTTTTTCCCTCTCAACTTGTTCCATTTTTGATCCCTCCAATGTAGATGGCAGTCATTCGATGCCAAAGGCCTTGAGCCCATATGTGACAGTACACATTCTTGTCCACGTTTTTTCCGGTAAACTGTGTCGAAAGCCATGGTGAAAGAAAACCAGTGACTGAAAGCTAGAATAAAAGGATGAGAACTTCCCGACAGCACAGTGAGCGATGATGCTACAGATAACGGACATTGTAAGGCTTATGTGTTCCACTACATTGTACATTGAACCTTTCAGGCTTTGTTCTCACAAGGACATTTCACACCTAGCTGGTGCATTCATACAACTCACAGATAGTAGCCAGGCACGTTTGCCTAGTTGTGCATGTGTTGCATGCACTCCTAGCCTTGATTGCCCTGGGAGACCAAAATCGTCACCTCTCAAATCTAGCTCTTGTTAACATAATGCTTTCCACAAAATTCTGTCCTGTGCAACTATATACAATTTACATTTGCAATGTTCAGTAGAGTTAAGACTGTATGTTACATTGTTAGTGTATAAGAAGAACAATAAAAAGATGTGCCTTTGAGTGTTTCACACAGTTAACTAGTTATTCCATTGCAGGATCATCCCGCTCGAGGGCCCAGGGGAAGTTAGCTGAGTGGCTCTACTGTTTTCAATAATTTGGATAAAAACACATTTATTGTAAGAATTTGCTAGAGGGATAGAGGGTAAAAATAAAAGTGTTTTATTAAAAAATGAATGGTTTTTACTTCTCATACATACAAAGGTACACTACCGTTCAAAAGTTTGGGGTCACATTGAAATGTCCTTATTTTTGAAGGAAAAGCACTGTACTTTTCAATGAAGATGACTTTAAACTAGTCTTAACTTTAAAGAAAT